>KZ062816.1:18156-33943 GCA_002091835.1 Anopheles maculatus
GTCCCCCGGGGGGGGGGGGGGGGGGGGGGCCGGGTGGAAAACGTTTTTCCCGTCCCGTCCCCGCACTAAACACGTTCGGCAATGAGTGAGCGTCTAATTGTGAAAGCGCTGCGTCAGGATGAGATGGTACTGTGGTGATGGTGGTGGTTAGACAAACTGTTGCTGTAATAAGATGACAAAGTTTTCCTGTTAGCTTCCCATACACTCACTCGCCCACTAGATTGTGCTCTTTTAATGCACCTTTAAAGCGCTAATGGCTGTCAAAGCTGTCAAAGTCAGCTAATGGGGGGGTACAGTTTGGGTTACACAGTTGCTTGGTTTGGGACGATCTGACAGGGTAGCTTTGTGAGGCGATTTGCATGATTTTAGGCGTGCCGTTAATGAAAACATCCAACTGTAGGAAATTGAATAGTTCTTTGTTTCAACCATCAGCTTGTTTGGTTGGAGAAGGTTCTAAAACTGTAGCTTTGTAATGCGATTTGCATGAATGTAGGCGTGTAGCACACTCTACTCTAGCGTTGTTAATGGAAAGCGCCCAAATGTATGTAATTGAATTTTAAATTCAACATCGATTTTGATGCGAATCCTTAAGAGGTGACTGATACCAACGAATGTAACGCCTGAATGTATGCAAACAATAAGTTTCTTCGCTTCACTCGATTGAAGTGGCTGCTGCCTGTTGCTCTAACAGTAATGGGAAGGCAGAAAGGTAGGAATACTTGCACCATCGAAGGAATACTGCTCACCTCATGCCAAATCCGCTCCAATCTCGGCTTTCGCTGGGTACGGCTCCGTGTATGCATATATGTGTGAGTGTCTGTGTGTGTTTGTTTTGGCTCTGTCTGTATAGGTGTGTGTGTGTGTGTGATTACGCAAAGTATGTTGACCGTCCGGAGCGTTTAGTCGCGCACGAAGACAAACTCGTTGTAATGGTTCCAGCTGTTTTCCTCCGTGTCGACGCCCGGTTTCAGATTTTCCGACACCGAGCCGGCAGTACCGGAGCCACAGCTGCCGACCAGCCGGAAGCCCTGCTCCTGCAGCATATCGAACGCCTGCTCGATGAACACGTGCTTCAGGAAGAACCGGGCCGTGTACCGATCGGACGCACCGTGGTCCGGGTCGCGCGATTCGTTCAGCGTATCGCCAAAGCGCGCCCCCCCCGTGCACCAGCAGCCGCGTAATCTTGCGAAACTTCACATCGGCCAGCCCGTCCCGGCCAAACTGGAAGCTGCCCCGGTAGCCGACGGTAATGCAGCCCGGCACCTGTTTGGCGAGCAGCTCCAGCAGCCCGGCCAGGCGGAAATATTCGGCCTCGCGCCGTAGCCGATCGCGCTCGAGAAAGCCAACCGGCAGCGTGTACCGGACCGGGTCGCGCAGATAGTCCAGCACGTGCCGGAACAGGGCACCGTCGCGATCGATGAAGAAGCGGCCCTGTGCGTCGACGGGCAGGTCCGCTGGTGGTCTGCCGCCACCGAACGTTTCCTGCAGCCAGGACCCGTCCTCGGCGACCAGTGTCTTGAGGCTGACGCCGTACGGCGTACCGCCAACGTTCAGCTCCAGCACCTCCGGGAACGAGCTCATTGCCGACTGTAGACACGCGAGCGCACCAAAACCCTGGGCCTGGATCGTGTTGATGGGAATGAGCTGCGTGCGTGCGTGCGCGGGTGTGTGGGCGGCCCTTTAGCGGTGGCGCTCGGTCGGTTGATTGGGTGAGACTGTGCAGTGAACGTGGCGTCTGCACGCGATCGTTGATTGCATGGGCTTTGGTACCTGGGGGCCTGCAACTGCCGTCCGTTTAGGACACCTGCTGCACTCGTAACGCACTCACACTCGCGCACACGGTACGGCGAAAATCACCCGCAACCCACTCACACCCAAACGCACAAACACACGCACATAGACACACCGACACTCGCACACTACCACACCAGCAGTGTGGGGACAAATTGATCACGGACAAAAGTGGCGGGAAATTGCACGGTCGCCACTGTGTGTGTTTTGCCACTGTGCAGCACGATCGGGTGGGGTGTGTTCGAGGGGGAAGAGGAGGGGGGGGGCAGTTAAAGATCCAGCGACGGGAAACGAAGCGAAGACAGAGAGACAGAAAGATGTGGAAAAAGATCCGGGATTTTCGCCGACCGTTGTTTGTTTGGTCGCTGTTTGCTGTTCTGTCCTCCCCGAATGTAGCACACAAGCAGGGGTGGTGCGGGCGGGTGTGTAACTGTAGTGTGTTTCCGTTTCCGAAAATCTGGTTGGAACCTGCTTGCACCACGGCTATGCGTGTGTGTGTGTGTGTGTGTGTGGGTATTTGATCCGAAGAGACACGTCCAGACTCGCACCCGTACGCGACTGAAATGAGATCGGGAAGCGTACGAACATCGGGCCCAACCACCCGAACCAGTGGTCGGGTACCGTGAGAGACAGCGAGAGAGGAGGGAATGAAAGGGGTGGGTCCCGTTTCGCTGGAGTGGTGCGGGTTGCCTAGATTTAAGGATGAAGGTCTGGGAAAATTGGATGCTTCCGCGTTAAGCGAGAGAGTCTCTCCCGCAAGAAAACACTGGATACTGCTCTCCGGAGTGCGCCCGACATGTATGCAACACTGGCTGGCCGTTGCCTCTGTTGCTTCCGGAAGAATGGAGCGCGTTCCATGTAGGGAGAGAGAGAGAGAGAGAGAGAGTGAGAGAGCAAAAAAGAAAAACAATGCTGTGTGGTGGCTGTGGAGAGTTTTTCCAATTGCAGCCCTGCGCCCTGTTGCTTGTGCGCACGTGATCTCTCTCGCACTCTCTTTCTTCTAGCGCTCACAATTCAATTTCTTGTTTTTGTTTGCTGCTGCTCCCCCTGTATTTAGGGAACAACACTGAGGGGCGAGAGGAAGCGAGGTAGGTGTGTGGGGTGTTGGGGAACATCGGTGATACAAATTGAGCCGCACTCTCATCTTAGCGACGAAACCGTACAAAGTATGAGATACGGGCGCTATTGTTGTTGATGGGCCCGTACCGAGCACAGCTGAGGCTGCACAGTGAGGTCCAGGGGCGGGAGGGGGCAGGAGAGTAGAGAGCGGGGTGGGAGGGTGGAAGGAAAACGGGAAATCGAAACCGAGATCGTACGCATGAACGCAGCACGCTCGGACAGTTTTCCGACCTCGTTCGTAGCTGCAAGTGTCGTGCCGTCTGAGAGTTTGGGTAAGGTTTTCCCAAGTTCGTCCGTTTTTTATTTGCCGAACTATTGCTAAGGACAACTAAGGGGTACACGGTGAACGGTGGAGCGGGCATTGGGCAACCTGCTAAACCCGGCTCAGCACCTCACTAGCGCCCTAAGATAAGGGCCCCCACCAACCCAAAACAATGCCCCCTAAAAGTCCTTGCCTTGTTGTGCTGTCAAACAACCAAAACAAAAATCAATTGTCATCTCTGTGTTGCTGGGATGATTTGCGCGAGTTTCATCACGGCAGAGTGAAAGTGGAACCGTTTCCTGCGTTAATGCTTCATCATCGGCCCAACATCAGTCGCCGTGTGTCCTTCCCATAATGGCGGGTGATTACTTTTTCCGGCTGTTCCACGCTCAATCTCTCTCTCTCTCTCTTGCGATCGCTGCTCGCATTCAGATCGGATGGTGCATTCGCTTTGCTTTTGCTGTATGAGACCACGGTACAGCACTGTTTCGCGCAACAGCAAATCAAATGCCGCGTGCCAAAAAGTGAAAGTGTGAATTGCAATCGGTTGACAGAATGAGAGCGACAGCACACACACACACACACACAAACACCGAGAGTTGACTGTGCGAGTGCGCGTGTGTGTGTGCGGGATGAGAAATCGCAAATCTCTCCACTGCTCGTAGCGTACGACAAAGTAACGGGTGGGTTTTTTTTTTTGTTTGGCAGAACAAAAGGCTGTCCCCACAAGAAGAACCGGGGAGGCCTAGCAAATCTCTCCACAGTCGTGCGCTTCTTATCAGTGACGTTAACTTTCACTCGCTCTCACTCTCTCTCTCTCTCTCTGTCGCTTTCGCTCTTTCCCGTGCTTTGGAAGCGGCTTTGTTGGAGGCTGTGTCGGCTGTTCCATCTGGGGTCGAGGCGTTTGTGATTTGTTTGTGTGTATCACGACGGTTTGGAGGCTGCAGAAAGTCTCCAAAAACGGGCCCCAGTACCGGAGCATTCCTTAGGACGTTCGCAGGGTTTCGCCTAACAGAATATTGAACGATATGAAGTCAGATGATGTTGAGGATGTGGAGAGATCGAGCGAGAGAGTTATCAGCCACTCTCACTCACGCCCTGGTCCATCTCGGTGCCGTTGCATACCTGCCGATCGGGGGCCTGATGGATGGATGCCCTCGAGTGCGTTCGTGCGTGCAGCTTCGTATAGATTTCAGGGCATTTTCGCTTTCGTCCCATGTAGTGGTGAACGTTCCCAAGGACCAAGCGACGACTTTATAGGGCGAGGGCGAGTATTCTTGGTACAGGCAACAAGCTGGATAAGCACATTTAGGCGTCATTTACTGTGTTTCGTTTTCAGTTTTTCGTTTCGCAAGCACGCGACTTTCTCGTGCGTCCTCTTTGGACATCAATTCATTTTACCAGGAAACTAAGCCATTGGAGATTGTTGTTTTTTTTTGCGAATAAATGGTTCGCAAAAGAGAAAAAGATTTATGTTCTTGATACAAAGTGCAAGACTTCTCTAGCATAAAACAAATACATAAAATCTTTGCGCCCCGGACAAGCACACATGTAATCCAGTCCAGGGACGATGATAGACAGTGCGCTAGATAAAATCGATGCCGATTACCTTTTACGTGAGCGTGTACTTTGTGGCCGCGAAGAGATTGCGGTGCCTTTATGTACACTTTAAGATCCGCCAGAAAGTATGCCATTTTTACGGCTGCGTTGGTCGCGAGTTTGTTATATGAGCCCGAACAACAATGATACATCACGATGACTTTGCAGTCTGCTGGAGATCCCAAGGCTTACTAGGAGGCTGTTCGGATTGTAATACTCATTTTGTTCGGAGATTGCAGAAATTTAGGCGCGCGCTTCAATAGCAATCAAACTACAATTCAACAGTAATCTGCTAGTGTAAAACCTTATCCCTGATTACTTGGCTGATCGATTTCTAATTGATACTGCAACACATGGTGTAATCGAACGTCATCTGTAAGTGAGCATGACCCGGAAAATCGTTTTTTTCTTCTCTCCCTCTCTAAATTCCGTACACTACAACAAGTACAACTGAAAACCAATTTTCCCAGCCTTGATATCGAGAAGACATTCTCGCCGCTTGTGGCCTGGCGAACATTTGTTCTTTCGCCTTCGCTTGCCGTGTTTGTTGTTCAGCTTGAAGCTCGGTTCGAGCACGATTGCGCCGAACAGCAACCGTTGTTACAACAGCATCCCTCCGGCCTGAAAACTGCATTTTCCCTCTCGTCACCCACCCAGCCACCCTTTTACCCTTTACCCTACCCACGCGACACAGCAAGGCAAGGAAATTGGAAGAAATTCGCACCGAACCTTCCTTTGGGGGATACTTTACTCGGCACTTTTATCTTTATTTTTCCCCGGGTGTTTGCGAAGCCTTCTGTTTTTCAAGGACGCCTCAGCACCGTGAAGCGGAGGCAAACAAACAAAAAAAAAGAAACTGGGTGTGTGTGTGTGTAGAGGGTTAGAAAGTTTAACGATCAATAAAACGGTAGCAGCGGCCAAATCGCTTGCATCGTGCACCGTTTTCCCCGTCGGAAAATAGTAAACGAAAAAGGAAAAAAACGCGATGCACCTTTTGCGCTTCGCGCACAGCGTCCGGAATAGTTGGACGAGTTGGATTCTTCGTGCCGAAAAGTTTTTCGCGCAAAAATCGCAACCGGTGTTGATGCTGCTGAGGCTGGTGCTGAAAGGAGCGCTAATCTTTCACGCTGCTGCTTTGGCTGGCACGTGATGTGCTAGATTGTTGATAAAAAGCGGAAGCGTTTCGCATCCTTTTTGGTAGAAAAGATTTAAGTTTTCCTGGTTATTTTCTGTACCTAAGTGCATAATTGAAGAACACGTTTGACTTGGTTGAATTGATGGTGTTTATTTTTCGGGAACTGGTAATGTAATTGCTGCTTTACGGTAGAATTTATCTATCTTTATCAGTACCGCCGATAAAGACACTTTATCAACATCACACATAAAAAGCGAAAACGTTGATAAACCATTTCTGCCAGTTGTTATTATCCGCTTGCGCTTCGTTCTAAGCGTCCGCGGTGACGTTTGACTTTGGCGACCAAATTTCAATCATCGCCCACCATACCGGTTTCACCGGGTCACAGTGTCGAGAATTGAATTTCATTGAAATTTAATTTAATTTTCTTTTCCCACTCTCACTCACACGTACACTGCCCGGTGCGAGGTTACTGCGCGCACGAAAGATTACGGAAGGACCCCGAAAATACACTTAAGATGGTTGATTTGGTTCGCTTTTTGTGTCTCGCTCTCGCGCTCTTTCGCTCTCTTCTCGCTTTTCTTCTGGTCCCGGGATCAGTGCTGTAAAGCTGAAGCTGGCGACATTTTTATCTTGGCTCCATCGTGCGATAGAATCTTCTCGTGTGATTAGTCTTCTGGAAACAGGTCTTTTGCTTTAGCAGCAAACACAGATTGATTCCGGTAACATTACATTCTTGTATTAGTTTACAGGATCTAAAGCCTTCGAGCTAATATTAAGATGTTTCCCTCCTAAATGTATGCAATTGCCTGTACTCAACCAGTTACGATAGAATAAAATTAGCTAAACGATTGCCTACTTTAAGGCGCATTTTAATAACACAGCAATTTACTTAACTTTCCTTTCTGCGTGTTTCGGTTCTTTTATTTCCGCTAGGCTTTCACGCTAAATTGGAATAACTTGTGCAATAAACCGGTGTTAAAAAAGCATGTTTCTGTTGGGCCGACGTCTGCTGGCTGGGCCACGTGGGGCCGCCGTTGGAGCTACCGTAGGTCTGCTCGGGACTGCAATGGTTGCCATCAACCTGCTTTCATCACCGTCCGGGTAAGTGTGCTTGTATGTGTGTGTGTGTGTGAGAGAGCAACAGTAAGTCACATAGGAACAAGCGAGCAGTATCGAGTTGCAGTTCAAGGTTTGGTTTGGATTTTTTTGTTGTTGCCATTTCTCGCAGTCCCGACTACTAACGAGCTAAATTACAAATAAAAACAAAAATCGCTCGAAGTCCGTGTGGGGAGGGCGAGAACAGAATCACATGGAAAACCTATTATTGCCGGTAATGAGCCGCTGCGGAAAAAAACAAGTTGTCTGAGAACAAGAAAAGAAAAACTCCCCTAAAGTAAATGAATCAGAACACTCTGGTAACCAGCAAAAAAAAAGAAGAAAACAACGAACCTGATTGATTTAGGTTGTTTTGCCAGTTTGCTTGAAGGTGGTTGGAAAAGTTTTAGCTCCAATCGCTGTTCCACCCAGAAGATGATGCTAGCAAAGTTTCGCCTGATTTGGCCTATGGGAGAAAACTTGAATCACTCTAGTTCGCTTGTTTTTGAAGGGACCAAAGAAAAAAAAAAACGGTTTAAGAGTTGTCAGAAAACCTCCCGATTTATGTCTTATAATTGCATTAAACTTTGATCATTGTTGCAGTGTTGCGGCCTGCTCGGCAGCTCAACCACCAGTCGCCGGTGTTGACGGTAAGGCGGCTACATCCGTGTACGATTTCACCGCGAGCGATATCGACGGTAAACCGGTTCAGCTTGGCAAGTATCGGGGTCACGTACTGATCATCGTCAATGTTGCGTCCAAGTGTGGCTACACCGAGGGACACTACAAGGAGTTCAATCAGCTTTACCAGGAGTACGCCGAGTCGAAGGGTAAGCGCATCTGTTGTGCAACCGTTGCATACCGTCAGGCGTATTGCGATGTTTTAGTAGTATGCACTGTACAAATACACTCCCAAAGGTATGCAAACCGCGTATCAGTAACACAAAACGTTACCTACTGCCCACGCAAACAACACACCAGCAAAAACTTTGCATTCTGTAGGATGCGGTTGAGCAGGAGTTAGAATCAACCGTCCAGAAAATCGGACCATTTTTCATGGTTTCACCTTCTTCTGCGAGGCTGTAACTCGGTGTAGGTGTGTGCAACTTTCGCAGAGCAAAAAGCGATGGTTTTGGCTCACCGAAGTGCAGCTACGTCGGTGTGGCCGACGCAGTGTTAGATTCCTTTGGTTCGTGTGTGTGTGTGTGCTTTGCGGTTTGGCCGATTTCGGCACTAAAACACGATACTTTTTCCAAGTAGAACGTCCCAGCTCCTGCGGGGTTTTGGGAGAGGAGGTTGGCAAAAAGGGTAACAGTTTACAGCACGTGGAAGTTATATGCATTGCTACGGCTTCCGGGACGATAAATCTGATGCCGAAAACACACACACACACATGTACCAAGGGAGTTGCAATTACTGTGCAGATTGGAAGTATTCGTGGGTAGTTGAGATAATTTTAGTTTAAATTTTTAATCTTTAGTAACATAAATAAGCTCTTCTTCAGTTTCGTACCATATACAGTGCCTAAAAGTATGCACAAGTATCGCTTATTAGTAATACGATACATAAGAAATGGATAAGAATGTGCATTTTGCATACATTTAGGCGCCTCTTACTCTCAAGGTAAGCAACATTTGTTTCTGTTTGTGAAAAAAAAAACATACAGCCAACAGAAAACAACCGCTTAAGAATGTCCGAGTGCCTTAATCTCTCGGACACGGTTTTTATTTATTGCCATGAGTGGTGAGTTAGTTTCTGAAGTTTTCTACCGCACTGAGCACCATGCTGTCAACCGAATGATTGTGCGAGGAAAGCAAGATTTCACACGATTTAGCAATACTGGTTGCTGAACGAAATGATCGTCCGGGTTTAATGGCTCTTTCTGGTGTAATGGAGTGGAAAATTCTAGCGAACCTTGATTGCTGATGGCTTTTGCATGTGGCCCATACGTTAGCAATAGTTGCACGTCGTACACGGCGTACAAAGCTGACGACAACTAGCGAATGGGGGCTGCTTGTAACAGCGGGTAGCGTCACCGTTGGCAGAAGCGTGACTTTTAGTTACGGTTTAACTTTCAGCTTTACCAAACCGAAACTTCGCTTTTCAGCGTTAATTACACGAGTGTTACCGCATGTGTTCGGCGCCAATCGAATCCGACAACCGTGTTGTAAAGTTTGTTCTTTGTGTCGTTTCCAGGACTGCGCATTTTGGCGTTCCCGTGCAATCAGTTCGGCGGCCAGGAACCGGGCACTAACGCGGAAATCAAACAGTTTGCCGCCGAGCGGGGCGTCAAGTTCGACATGATGGCGAAGGTGAACGTGAACGGGGACGATACGCATCCGCTGTGGCAGTATCTGAAGCAACGTCAGGGTGGCACGCTGGTCGATGCGATCAAGTGGAACTTTACCAAGTTTATCGTGGACAAGAATGGGCAACCAGTTGGACGTTACGGGCCTACCACTAGCCCGCTCGAGATGCGCGACGAGCTGGAGAAGTACCTCAATCAGTGAGCGTAAGATGGCGTGACAGAAAGAGATCGTTTTGGCAATCAAATTGAATACTTCAAGGGGCGGTTCAAAAAGAAATGTGTAAAATGCCGCCCAAAGTTAGACAATTTGCTGGACGAAATGAGTTTGCTGTGTGCCGCAGCTTAAGCGGCTGCTTGTTTTCATAGAGTAGAGCTATTGACCCGACCGGGTATTGCGTGTGCGTTATTACTCGAATAAAAGTTTCATGCATTTGTATTGTAGTAGCAAATATTAAAACTTGTTTATATTGATCCGTCGTTGTCTGAGGATATGTGATCCGCTTTGCCAGATCCGAAAATGTATATCGGGTACTTTAAACCTTGCACGAGAATTCTTAGACGACGAGCAATCGACGGTCTACAAAAAGAACTGCAACAAGTCATTCTCTGTAGGACTTTTGAAAGCTTTATTGGCCGTTGTAATCTGCCTTTCATCTTCATGCCCGCTAGTTCTTGTCAAACACGAACCCTATCTTGTCGATATTGCTGAGACTAGCCGCAGTGCGCACGTTGTTGTTCACACGGCCAACCGACTCCGAACCACGCCTGGACTCCGATTTGGAACGCAACGAACTCTTCCCGCTGGCCGTCGATTCACTGAGCGTGTTGTGTACCGGCTTGGACGTGACGGAGATGCTGAGCGCAAACTTGAGCTCCGCCTTGAGCGCATCCCAGGGCGTCACCTTCTCCTCGACGGCCACCTTCCGAACGTTCCACAGGAACTCCAGGATGCCGATGATGAAGGCGCACAGACACCCAAGCGCTAGGACGACAAACACACCGCCCACGTTACCGATGCCGAGCTCGTTTTCTTGTGACGAGTTGGGCGCTTCGGTACACTGTCCACCACCACGCATTTCCTTCCACCAGCGTGTCTTGAGCTGGTAGAGCTTACCTTCCTCCTGCATCTTCAGCACCGCTCCACTGATGGCAGTGCGATAGGGTGAATCTAGAAGAGAGCGAGCGTGTAAGAGGAAGAGGTTACTCTTGGTGAAGACCGACGGGCGAGCCGATTCCATTGAAGCCCACATACGCTGGTAGGTCGAGAAGTTGGATGTCTGAAAGAAGGCCATCGTACTGCCACCCATCACGACACCGTACTTGATTTTGCTCTGCTTCGCCAAATCCTCGGCCGACTCGATCGTCGCATCCATACGCTCCATCGTGAGAAAAGCGGCCAGATTGGCGGTGTACGACGACAGCATAATGAGGGCGAAGAACCACCACATACCGGCAACCAGCCGCGTCGAGATAGCTTTCGGCAGGATGTCACAGCCCTGCCCCATAATCGAACCCATCGTCAGCCAGAGTGCGTTAAACATGTCCCAGATGTTTTCGACCTCGTCGTTATCTTGCTTGCAGGGATGTGGATTTTCCCAGTCGGCTGGTGCCATGCGCGAAAGCACAAACAGCAACACCGACACACCGAGGTACGCCGTCGCCATATAGATCCAGACGTCCAGGGAGAGTGGAGACAGAAAGGAGAACAGATCTTTCGGCTGCTGGACGGGTTTGGCGTACAATATGCTGATGCCTTCAATGTACAAGGTTTACATTAAGCACGCAACGCTAAGGCCCAACGTAACAACCCACTCACCTAAAGTCATGAATGGCATCGTAAAGTCGACAGCCGTTCGGCGTTCATACGTGATTGTCAAGTCACAAACTGCAAGGTCCGCTTTCTTCTCGAAAACGAAGTCACACAAATTTCGACAAGCATGAGCGTATTCTTTCGAAAACGAATTCATCTGGCTGTACTTACACGATCCAGCAGATGCTTCACAAGACCATCCCACTTTTTGGTGATCTTGTTGTACGATCCATACTTTCCATCCGGTACCAGCTCCATCCTGTACTGGAATCCGAGAATCTTCGAAATACCATCGATCAGCTCTAGCGAGTAACCCTCGAAACGGTTGTTGCCCTCCAGAAACTCGCCATCCTTTTTCTCCCTGTAGGTTACAACAAGTCGTTGGAGAAGCTTTGCTCAATAGAGTGAATACGGCACCGGTCTTACTTGAACATGAGAAACGGTGCACCGATACGGGACGCGACAATGAAGGTTTTGTTCTGCAGTGACTCAACAATCTGCGAGTAAACTTCGCCCTGGCTGCGCGTGTAGTTCACACCGTGCGTTGGATCCCAGGTGGCAATCTTCTTGAAACCCTCGTCCTTGCTCAGCTCAATAATGTCCAGATGGAAGTGAGCACGTCTTCCAAAATCGTCGAATATAATAGGACCGGTGATGCCGTGCTCGGTTTTCTGTTGAGTAGATAACGGATGAGGATACCTTGGCGAGCATGACTTGACCAGAGCCTACTTACCACCTTCATGTAGTTAATGATCCGCAAACCGAAGGGCCACTGGCGGAGGTTCTTGCTGCCACAGGATAGCCGCGATGGTGTGATCTCTTCCGTTGCGTCCAGCTCACGGATCGCTGTGGCATAGATTTTGACCGCATCGTTGTACAGTGCGGACTCGGTGTGTACGTGTTCGGGCGATACGCGAAACTGTCGCTTCATGCGGGCCTCGCCCTGTTCCCAGTCGTGGACGGCGTTCTTAATGTCGAAGCTTTTCGTGTCCATCAGCCGGAGCGCGGTAATGTTGGAGCGCGAGTATCGCAACTCCTCGAAGTCGATTGTGTGGGCGTCGAGCGAGGTAATGATGTAGCTCTGGTACTCTTCCAGCATCTTCACCTCTTTCGCCTGGCGCAGCAGCTCCAGTATGCGGTCGGGCCGTATCTCGAGTATGATGTGTGACTCGCCGGACGATTGGATATCCTTCAGCAGTGGCCGATAGTCAGGGTCGTCATCGATCTGGCGCACGGTGATCGGTGCATCACTCGGGCCGTGTATCTGCAGGATGTCCTTCAACCGCATCAAACCTTCGTCCGAGTCGTAGATGATGGTGAACGACTTCCAGCTGTAGTCGACGATCAGGTCCGCCAGCGCACGGGACAGCACGTCCGCTTCCGGGTAGAGATTGATCGTCATCGCCTGCAGCTCCGGATCAATCCCACCGAGCGGTTCCGGATCCCAGTGGGTGATGATGTGCGGTATCTCGAGCGTTTTACAGATCGATCCCACAATGCCGGACGTCAGGATGGACGATGGTCCAAACACGGCGGTAACACCTTCCGCCGCCAGCTCGCACACTTTCCGCTCCGTCTTGAAGCTGTCCTCGGGCGAAACGTAACGCACGATCGGGACGAGCTCGAAATGTTTCTCGTGCATGTTTACACGCTCGATCGCGTAACGGAACGCAATCTCCGACTCGTAGCTGTGGTCCGGTACCTGATGGAAGATGGCGCCTGCCGTACGAAAACGAAAAGAATCGTGAAATGGGTCAGTCCGGACTTAAATCGGGAACGCGACCATAAATAGAACACCACCAAGCCAGCTCCCGAGCTGGTCTGCAAGCGCGCACTACAACAGCGTGGTGCAGACAATTTTTTTCGATGCATTACGATTGATTGCATAGCTTTGATCGGAAGTCGGCAGCAGCGATGATGGTTTATTGAGGACGCTTTTCGGACTGTCGCACACTATCGATCACGCAACGCGCTCACTCACCGACGGGGATTTCACGCTTTCCATCAACAGATCCACACCAAGCGTGTACTAGCAGCAGTATCAGTGGTAGCTGATGGCGCACACACGTGCCAACGCCCCTGGGCAGCATCGTGCAGCTGGAACACTCGGTTTATCACAACAACTGTCCGGTTGGTCCTGCTTGATCACACCGTTTTCTCGGGATGGCTCACTCGGAAGCTGCTGTTGAAACACACACGCACACTTACACGCACATACGAGTGCAATTCGCTCACCGTCACTATCACCTATGCATAGTATCTATATTCGATTGGGAAGATGATCTCACGGTCACATACACAGCCTGACAGTCCCAACAAGACAACGATACGCAACACGCGGTCCGATCGTCGACCGACCCATCGAGCAGTCGTTCAACGTCTTGCGGCGTGCTCGATGCTGTTTGCCAACGACGGTTCCTCTTGCTGCGACGAACCGATCCTTACCTCACAGCCCGGTGCTAGAGAGCGGTGTCTAATTAGACAGCAGGAAGGGCGCACCCGAAAGAAGACAAACAGAAATAGCACCCGAGAAACCGTTCGATCAAAGCGTCGGGTACGATGAACGCAAAAGAAATGTCACACTGGCACACAGCGCTACAGCTGCTGCTGCGAAGGTTCGTGAATGGAATGGAGTCTTTCGTCTGCGAAATGTTTACGACCGATCGGGAAATCGTGCCGTTCCGTGCCGGCCCATCCTTGGACCGGGAACCGGGGCAATAAAAAATTAGAAGGCGGATGGGTGGGAAAAGCCGGGAAGTCTTCAAACACAAACAAATATACCATACGTTTTTGCCAGCATCGTTAAGACACCATGGGTGTTCTGTTCTATTTTTAGTTAGATGCGCCACGACCGTGGGCGAAGAAAAAAAAACTATAAAGGGTGTGTGTGGGGGGGAGGGGCGAGAGGGCTCGGGAGGGTAGAAGGGAAGATGTTTTTACGCTGGCAACGGCCGGCCAATAGTAAATTCGTCATAATTGGTCGACCTATACGGACTTTACAGTGATCGTCAAAAGGTTTTTCCCTGCGTAAAATTGTTTTAAAATTCTAGAATTTAAACAATGATCGTCTTATTATTTTTCATACACTTTCATCACACGTAGATAAACAATTGCCGAATGGCAGCAAAAGACAAAAAAATAGATGAAAAGTAAATAAAGAAATAAATGAAACTGTTCAAAGCGCCGTTGAAAACCACTGAAGATAAATCGTGAGCGTTCCACAACGATCCATTTGGTGCAGGAAATTCCTTTCAATTATTAAACGTTAATCCCCACCCTTCGCTTCTGTGCACGAGCTTACGTTCGCTTGTTTTTGCGGGAAATGCATTCCGTACAATCCGATTCTCGGGCCCGGTCCATTTTGGTCCATTAACCGAGTTTTCGTTTACGTGCTGCATCAATTTCCTGCCGTGGGGCTTAACGTGGCGCAATGTACGAGCTGCTGACAGGTGTTGAGCGACGTATGGGTGATGAAGGGAACGAGGGGAGGTAGGAGGAGGGGGTATAACTCATTTAATGCGAAAATTGTGTTCCTGTGACTCGGTAGGTTGGTGTAGTTGGTGTTGGTGCAAATTTCGCTAGGAAGGTTACATTTATTGGATGTTCAAAATAGATACATTCGTGATGGAAGCGTTTGAAAGGGTTAGGAAAATGGTTTCGATTAAAAACTCAATGAAAAACAAATGCAATCCCCATACTATTGGGACGATTTTTAAGTACTAGATGCCATACGTGACAATACGGCCTTCGGCCGTCATATTATACCTTAAATAAATAAGATGCCTTACGTCCTGGTGGAAAAAAAGCATCAAACTTAAATTATCCGTTACAGAATTTAAATTTTAAGTTTCCTTTACCCAACTTTCTACATCTACCGGTAGATGTCAGCTGTAAATAAAGCTTTTGCGTGCGCTTTTAAGTGTAACAAAATGGCGAAATGCTTTTTTACGTACTTTCTGCTTCAAAATGGTGGATAAAACTTCGTTTTATCTATGCCGAGAGCTTTCTTAACGAGCTTTTCCTGTAGAGCATTTAATGGAAAGGGGAAATGTAGCACAAAGACACACTGACCGAAGGAATATAAGTTCAATGCAGCCACATTAGGACCGAACCATTACAGAACCATTAGTGCCATCCATCATATCGGGCGCTTGTACATTCAACTCGCACTTGAAGCACTGCCACGGTTGAGGTTATGTTGTCGGTATGGAAATAATTAATGATTGCATTCATCTTGAGACGTGCGCCAGATGGGTAAACATTCACAAACAATTTGCTCGATCGGCAATAGTAGCTACGGCGAGGAAGATTAATGTATTTAGCTCTTCAAATACTAGGTCCTCTCATGCATGAAGTAATCTTTGATGCGGTTGGAAATATTTCAATTTGAATTTTCTTGTTGCAACGAGAAATTCCTTCACCTGTTAAAGCTCTCGTATATATTGAGTGTCAAGCACCGGACTGATAAGAAGGTGACGGTTTCCGTCTGTCGCTTGTGCTCGTGCCGTCACTCAGAGTTGTGCGTGCCCGCAGCATCCACGATGACTGCACCACGCTTATCAGTGTTCGTACACGCGTGGCACGGCTGAGTGCCGTGAGTTGCTTACCCTGAAGTCATTGCGCATGTACGTCTAGAAGTGGAAAGCTTCCGAAAGCTTCCCTACA
>KZ062816.1:41146-64646 GCA_002091835.1 Anopheles maculatus
CCACCACCACCCACCTCTCTGCTTGTTTCACCCGTTTGTTTTATGGGCGAAACATTATGAACCGGACGAGCGAGTTTTCAATCGGTTCTGCTAAAAGCCATCCATTCCCTCTAGAAGAAGAAAAAAAAAACACACCACCCACCGCTAACCCACAGCTTTAAAGAAGTAGCGAAACAGAAGGAAAACAACGCACGCATTTCGTTTCGCTCTCGCCGTTCCGATCAAAGTTGCGTCAAAGTTGGGTTTTCGGCAATCGTTTTGATCACAAATTTTGCTCCGACCGGCAGATTTTAAAGCTATGCTGCTGCTTCGGTCGGAGGGTTGGAAAACGCACCACTTTTCGTGTTCCACAACAGAGCGGTCGACTGTTCGCACCATCCATCCCGCGGGTCAACAGATGTTGCGTGAGTTGATTGATTTTTACGGCGCGCTGTAATTAATTATCAGTGCAAGAACGGACACAGAAACCTGATGAGGAAAACAATAATGTAGCGGTGTAATTAAACATGGCACTCGCACAGGTGATTGTTTGATTTGTTGGAAACAGCTCTATCGAATGTTGCATTGCACCGAACAAGTGGTTTATGATGATGGTTCGTGAAGGTATACGCTTTTGATTGACTGTTGAGTGAAGGGAAGGATTATAGATGATTTATCATTTCGCAAATAAATAAATTTGAACACGGTTAAAAAGTTTCCATTATAGGTGTTGAACTGCTGAAATTGAATCGCTTTTCGCTAGTGCTGGAAAAGTGAGGTACAATTTGTTATATAAATATGTTCCAGAAAAAAAAGGGGAAAAGCTTCTCTTTATTATTGTAATCAGCTTGTTTTAAAGCCCGTTTTCAATTGAATGCTGCAAATGGTACTGCGCCGCAAAAGAACAATCCACACAAGCACTACCACCGAGCCGTAGCTGAAGCTCGCATTAATTATATCACGAACAAATGTAGCTCACCTGAAACATTCACCCGGGCACCATTTTGTACCGATACCGTATAATTAATGTATTGACTATCGGTTAATTTTGCAAACCCATGCACTGGGATGCAACAACACTAAACCGTTGCTCACCATTGCATTTGATTGTGCGCAATAAACGAGTGTATGTGTGCGTTGATTTTCTGGAATTCTGGAACAGCACGATGAACATCCAGCAGGCGATGCTTGATCAAGATCCATTACAATAAGCAAATTTATTTATTTATTATTTATTTATCCATTATTACGGCATGGTGCCGTATTGTCATAATAAGCAAATTTATTTAATTTATTTAATTTATTTACGTTATTCATCGGACATCACTTTACATGAACATCTTAAAGTTATCTTTGTTTCTAAAAATACGCAGACGCTCACGAAACGCTGACTTGGAAACGGTAAAATCGAGCAGTTCAGTCACATCATTAAACGTCACACCCATAACATTAACAGGATCACTTTGACCGAAGTTTGTTCGATATCTTGGACGTGGCGTAAGGGTTCTTGGCGGGGCCGAACTCAATACATTAGGAGCGTCGATTGAGTTGTCAAGCAGGCCGACTACAAAAAGACGCTGAGCAATGCTTCGACGAACAGATAATGGTTGGATACCTAAAATTTTTTTTAATTCTTAAACATTATTTTAATTTATTCATATTTACAACTATTTCGACAAGTACATTTGTACTTATTTATAGGTTTACATCTTTCACAAAGAGTTTACACTATGGTTTTGACTTAAGATCATTAGCATTTGGGGGAGTTGTTACTAAACAATTTTCTTGATTGGAATACAACCATATAGTGGGAGGATATCCTCCATAGTAGGAAAGTTTCCTTCTTCTTCTTTTCTGGCCCTAGAACCTCTGTAGGTCTTGGCCTGCTAGCAACTGCTAGCTCTCTGTGACTTAGTGATACCCGTAGCTGGATAGTCAGTCCTGCGTACGGGGAGGCGGTCCGCCGAGATTCGAACCCCGGTCCTGCCGTGTGAAGACCGGCGCCGCTATCGTATACACCACCGCCTCAAGGAAAGTTTCCTATGCTAACTTATTTTACATAAAACCTTAAACTACAACTTTAACCTAATATTACGATTGAATCATTTAGTTCTTTACTATCTAACTTAGGGAATATTTGAATTATGTAGGAGACTATGTACAGGGTAGAAAGCTATTAGGAAAGCTGAGAGAGGAAAAGGAATATGTTGGTGAAAAGGAAGAGAGAGAATAAATTACAAAAACAAATTCTGTATTACTGGTGAACAGAATGTCAGACACGATGTGTGGAGACGTTCTAAGTCTTGCCTGATTCAATATTTAATTAAAGGCACTTCCTAGATGGAGTGAGTTACTATTAAGTAAGGAATCTATTTGGGAGATTATGTTATCATCTTTAGACATTTGTTTTGTATTCTTTTTATTGATTTTAGGTTATTTGGAGAGCAAATTTGGCCTTTTTTAAATCCAAACTGCACTTCAGCTAGAGTACAGTATTTTCAGTACAATATAACACCATCCTGACATGTATTACTCTCTCAAAGATCTTACTTAGAGCACAAAGGAGCGAGTTTGGCCTGTAGCTAGTGCTGAGACAAGGATCTTTTCCTGATTTCCTCCCTTTGGCTGTGGAAAATACCCTAACTCAAGGCGTTTGTTGAAGATATTGGTTACAGGGGTGATCGTTCTATTACCAACGTGTTTGAGTGTAATATTAAACATGTACGTCGTAGCGTGAAGCCTGACCAGCACTGTATTTAATGAGCGTATAGTGACACTGTATACATCTAACAAAGATGGAGGTGAATCAGAAATTACCAGAACACTGTTGAGGACAGCTTCTTCAAATGGGCTAACAACAGTTTTCTCAGCCTATGGGATTGAGCAAAGTGTCACGCAAGCATACGTACTTTTTCTTCTGGAGTAAAATACGTAGTATTATTCTCTCTAAAAGGAGGGATAGGTTTCGGTTTGGTTTTTAAAACTTTAGTAATGTGCCACAAGGGCCGAGAGTTTATAAGAAGATTTCTAATCTTTTCAGAGAACTTCAGAGAACATTTTTGATATTGTTAAGTCTGTTTTCTATCAATTTGGCCATGTGCCTAGATGCAGAATAAAAGGCCCTACCATTGGATACCTAACAATAAACATCTAGCTTCATACGATGGACGAGTATCTCCGTCCCTCCAAGGGAGTAGCCTTATTGCAAATCGCGTGAGTTTGCGTTTCATTGTTTCTATACGCGCCGACCACATTTCAGCGGAAGGGCTCCAGACTATACTAGCGTATTCAAGGACAGATCTCACCAGGGAGCAATAGAGAGCTTTTATTGTCAAAGGGTCATGAAATTCTTTTGCAATTCGTCGTATAAGGCCTAAAATTTGGTTTGCTCTTGTGATCACCGACTTGATTTGAGGTCTAACGCTAAGACGACTATCTATCCAGGTATCCAGGGTATCCAGGTCTCGAAAACAACTGGTGCGTTCCAGTGTGTGATTGTCAATTTTGTAGTTAAAAATTACGTTATGTCTGATTCTAGCGAATGAAATTACGCGACATTTAGCAACACACAGGGACAGAACATTTCGAAAATACCACGTACTAAAGATATCCAGCGCTTGTTGCCGTCGTCGGCAATCATGTGCATCTTTCACTGCAGCGTATAGTTTCACGTCATCAGCAAACAGCAAAACATTATATTTAGACAAAAGAATTGTTACATCTTTCACAAACAGCGAGAATAGAAGTGATCCCAGAGTACTCCCCTGTAGAACACCGGAGATGCACGAAATACTGCGAGACAACTTATTGTTCAGCTTTACACGGTATGAGCGTTGAGTCAGGTAGAACTCCAAGCTTTTCAAGCTTCGTGAGTAGTATGCTGTGGGAAACTGAGTCGAAAGCAGCCTTCAAATCTGTATAGTTCCGGCGTCGAGTTGGCGTTTACAAAAACTGACGAATTGTATCGTGGAATCGATTACGATCTCAAAACCGATCCAGATTCAGATACCGATTCCTGTACAGATTCATGAACTGTTTCACTTTCATGAGTTTGTGATTCAAAAATAATATATTAAGGTCGTGAATTAGGGACTTCCGAATCGGTTCTAACTGTGGAAGTAACTCCGATTCCGGAACCGATTCTGATATAAGAACCGACTGCAATTTTGAAACCATTTCTGTAAACGGTTCGATTGGCCGATTCCATGCGCTACCAGGCGTCTCCATTAAAGTCGCGACTGGGTGCATTGGGAACAGAACTCAGCTAAAGCGATCGAGAAGAAAAGAGAAAATAATTGTCCGACGTGTGGATAGTGTATTACTAGCTAGAACACACACACGCTTTTACTTTTTCATTTCCCAACCATGAATCGGAATGCATTGGATAGCCACAAGCATAAGGAGTCGATGTTGGAACGCGAATTAAATGGTGTGTTAAAATGCTAAAGCCAACAACCCTAACCCGAACCTGACTTCCCGGAAGCTTCCGCACAGCTAGTTAATCAAAATTTGAAGGTTCGTCGCTTACCGCTTTCCAGCACCATCTCGCAACACTGGTTCGTCCGTTTGTTTGCAGTTGGCAGTGTAAGGGGCCGAGACTAAATTGGCGACGTGACCCATCACAAAGTTCGTCCACTTGGGGTAAAAAAAAATGATGAGGGTTGTTCCATCAACCAAAGCAAAGGTGTGACATCCTCTGTCGAGTGCGTTGAGTGAAACCGTTTCACCGATTCACTTTCAAACGGCGTGAAATAGTCAACCTTTGCAACACACACACACACACACACACACACACGAACGCAAAGGACATCTGGACCTTCTTTTCGGTACATAATTGTGTGCCCTCGCACACACTGATTGGGTTTCACTAATTGAGAAAAGGGATTTTCTCTGATTGCTTTCCACTCTTGGCATGGCAAGAAAGGTGTTTGTGTGTGTGTGTGTGTGTGTGTGTGTTGCAAAGGTTGACTATTTCACGCCGTTTGAAAGTGAATCGGTGAAACGGTTTCACTCAACGCACTCGACAGAGGATGTCACACCTTTGCTTTGGTTGATGGAACAACCCTCATCATTTTTTTTTACCCCAAGTGGACGAACTTTGTGATGGGTCAACCGAAACACACCGTGCAAGCTTTCCGATTAGTACTGCGTTTTGCATACTATTTGGCAATTGTTGCAATATTGAAATAGTCCTTAGGAATATTGAAATTTACAAAAATCGCCGTTAGTTTGAAAATAGTTTGTAAAACCCTGTAATTACCATGGCGCCAAGTCTTTGTGGTCCTTTTATCCATGCCAAAAAAACAGAACCTGTTCTTATACGAAGCGTTACGAAGCGTTACTTTCAGCTCTTATCAGTTGATTACTACTACGGAGCTTACGAATGGATTTCCTATTTGACTAGGTATCATTTACGCTTGATTAAAGTTAACTACTAGCTTCGTAAACATTAAATTGCATAACTTTAGGCGCTAACATTTTTATGTATATTCCTCGGAACCTTCTCCTAAGGCAAGTGAATGTTAAAATGTGTTCTATTTACGATTACAAACTAAGTTTAAAGAAGAAACCTTTCTTCAAGATGAATGGAACAGAGCGTCCCGTGCAAGGCAAGATGAAAGTGATAGTGTTTTCTGTTTGATGTCACCTACCACCCAGTCGCTCGCCCACCCGCCACCGACCATTCAATGTTCAATCGGGGAAAAACGAAGTTTTGTTTGGAGGTTGACGTGTGTATTGAAAACCCCGAAGGGTTCAGTAAAATGTGATTGAGTGCCACACATGTCGGCGTGTGTGTGTGTGTACAGTTTAATCTTGTTGAAAGGATTTAGCAGCGACCGAGTGTGTGAGAGAAAGTGTGTGCGAACATTACCTTTCGATCTGTAATAGAACTTTTGAAGCCGATTTTTAAAGGGTAGGTTTGTAGGATAATGTGTAAAACGACACGCTTATGCATACATTTAGGCGTACAAAATCTATAATTTTTAATAATTTTAATGGGTTTTGTTTGTGTAATTTGCATACATTTAGGCGCAAAGCTGCTAATAATTATCGTACTCTGCTCATGTGCTTTATGATCTTTTACTAACTTTATTCCAAATGAATCGGCTGTTATTCAATAGTGCCCAACCTCACCCATTCGCTACCCTTCGCCTCGCCCTTCTTCATCTACCCAAATAGTTTCATTTTAACGTCCCACTTTCCAGCCCGAAGAAACGAGAACTGTTCAAAGCGTACCGTTCCGTTCGCTTTCGTTGCGCTTCAACCCTAAATGCGTACCGTTTGTAGCAGCATCTGGTGCTGACAGAAAAAGGAGTTTTTGCTCCGGTTTGCTGGTTCTGACGTTTGCGTGTAGGTGTGTTGGTAGTTGCTGCAACTCACTGTCAAGTGACGGTTCCCCGTTTGATCGATGTGAAACGAGGCGTACGATGATCTCGAACCGTGCAGCGATGATTTTCGTTCCACAGAGCACAGGTTGATCATTTACGCGTTCTTCCAGTGTGCCTGAAGTGTACGACGTCCGTGAAGAGGCAATAAAAATATGTTGAAAAATCACTACAAAGAAGCTAACACTATTACATCATAAATATTTCGCCATAATTTATTGACTGTTTCCCCTCGAGTGGGACGATCATTTCGGGGTTTGATTTTTATTTTCCTTACTTGGGGTTTTTCACCGCACACACACAGGTTGGGTTCCACTTTTTTACCCGAAAGAATCATTTTTCTTCATCACAAGACAAGCTTCATCGGAATGTGTGCCCCGTCCCGCGGGCACTCGCATTATGACGTGGGACAGACGCCGTGGGATATTTTGCAAAATTGCTTCACTACGTACCGAAAGTCGGTCCCCAACATAAAGCCTCATGCACGCTTGGTACGTGTGGTGTGGCATTGGTCATTCCAACGGCTATCAATCATGCCTTCCACCGTAACTGGTGTGGCTAGGCGAGAGCTCTCTCTCTCTCTCTCTCTCTCTCTCTCTCTCTCTCTCCCGTTTTCCCAGAATGACAATCATCGTGATCACTTGCCGTGTTTGTGCGAAGCGATAGACCTAGAGTACCTTTTTTTATATGAAGTATGTGGCCCAGGTGGGATAGACCGGTCCGGAGCGTCTTGGGTGCTTTTGAATAATTGTACTGAAGGCGACGATGGGTAGGTTGGACAGCACGAAAGGAAGCGGTTTTTAATGATATTGATGGCTTTTTGAGCTAGTTCGGTAACAGAACCCAAGGCGACTCGTCAAGGAAAATACGGATTTAGCGTTCAAACCTTTCAAAGAGATAGAATTCGCATGCAAACCGTTTCTTGACCGTGACGTGTACGGAAATCTGGACACTATTTACTGATTTATTTAAATTAAAGGACTATAACGATTCATTTTTCATTAACTGCTATGAAAGACAGACTATCAAGAAGATAAATGTTTTGAAAATTGGTTGTCAAACGACAAATTGTAATGTACTGGTTTGTAGTGGTTCATAATACACAACACCGGTGTGGTCCCACCAGTTAGGCAGCCAAACCTTTAAGCTATGTATGTTTGGCCGAGGTGATGATATTGCGGTATACGACCGATACGATTGAGCCCCTGTTCGACATCTCACGGGTTTAGCTCATGGGAAATCCATTTTCGAAAATGGTTCGATTATTTTAATAGACATTGAGTAAATGTTTAAATGCATGGTTTTCTGTTTTGTATGTTGCAAACACGAATTATTATTTTTCCACCCTAAGAGATGGATGGAATAGTGTGCGTAAAAGTGTCAATGAAACATGCGTGCAGTAGCGAAAATGTTTGGCGTGAATGTGATTCATGGCGGATTGGTTTTGGTAGTTATTATTTCATATTGTTCATGACCAGCATAGACACACTCGAAGGAACGTGAATGTAGCAATGAATGCTATTTTTACGCCTTACCCATTGTTGCTTTATCATGCAAAAGCTAAATGTTCCACAATCAAACCACTCCATGACGAAGGGTTCTGTAGGGCGAGGAGCCGATTGTCACTGGAACGAAACAAAGGCACCGGCACCAGATTGGACGCAACCCGCTTTAAAACTGTAATCAACCCGATGGGTAGGCGTGGTGTGGGAAAAATATTTGAAATCGCACCATAGTTGACGTCTGCCCGATTCAGCTTTTGTCAAGAGATATCCTCAACCACTTGCTATATGCTCGTGAATAGCTGATGAGGACGAGATTTTGTCTGATGGATGGTCAAATTGTTGAGATGGGGGGGAAAAAAAAGGAAAAATCATACTCACACACCGACACCCTGGTAGAGAAAGATGACGCTCGGAGCCGATCCGAAGAGATAGAACCAAAACGTGCCTGGCGTGAGCATGTTGCACACATACGCATCACACCCAAGGCAAGCATGGGCTGGGAAAAAGGGTTGTGGTTGAGGTTCGAAATTAAAACGACAAACCTGACAGCTTGTACGGTGACGGTTTTGGTGAAGGTGATGCAGACACGAGACAAACGTCACATTGACAATGACAAAGATATGGCTACAGGAACGGGTACGGGCACCACACTTCGGGCCGCACACAAGGGGTGGTTGAGTGGGAGGGGGAGGAAAGGGGACGATTATGGTGTCGGTGCCCAATTCGTGCACAACGTTCAGCCGCCACCACCCCCAGTTGTCCCCGCCATGATGGACAACCGCCATGAACGCAACCGTGCTGTTGAAACGGCTTCTGTGTCGAGTGTCGTTTTCGGGTCGTTCATCCCTCTTAATCTACGTCCGGTGTTTGCACGACCGTCGCGTATAATTGCGAGCAATCGTTTCAACGATTGCACTCCGCCAGGGCCCGTGCTGGCCAGTGCTTGAACGTGTCAAACCTTTGCCTGATGCATTATGAAGCGTGGTTCATAATGCTTGGGTGGGTGATTTGCATTTTTAAAAAATTTGAAACAAACCCTCTCGTGCCTGGCATGCAACTACATTTGATGCTACTGTCAACAACAACAGCAAACCAAAAATGGTAGAAAAAAAAACTTTACGTCGAGCAATACAAAAAAAAACGGAGCAACAATAACAAACACAATGATTTGCTGAGTGGTGTGCGTGTAGCAAAGCTTGCCTTTTTTCTCTCTGGGCACGTTGTAGCCTTAAAACTTAGTTTTGCGTTGCGGTTTTTTGGGTTTTAGTACACGCTCGGGTAATGGGGAACCAGGCGCCTCCATCTACTAGCCACCATGCGCCTCCATTTGGATAGGAAAATTTAAAATAATATTTTTTTTCATGCTAATTGTTTAGCTATGAATAAATAGAGACAGCTGTAGAGCAGCAGTGAGATGGAGGGAAAGAGAACAAAACAAAATACCAAAAATCGTCCGATGTGTCACATCAGTTCGAATCTCAAAGCACGTAAATACAGATGATTTCGGTATCTAAATGCAAACGATTCTATTCTGCGTATCATCTCCTGAAAGCATACAGAGAGTGTCAAAACATGAATTACGTGATGATGATTCTGGTTCGCTTAAAACAGTTTTTTTTGTGAAACCTTTTTTAATATCGGGTTTAGTTAGAGTTTTATTTTTAATTTAAGACTTTTACTGTGCTTGGTTTATAAAAAATTAAGCATTTTTAAATCAAATCAACTTAAGAAGAAATTTCATTGTATCGTTTTAAAAAGCTTTCGTCATTAGGCATTTTTGATCAACTCACTGTCAGTGCTTTTAGCGTAGCCGCTTCAGTACTGCTAAAATGTCAACCAGACGCTAAGGACTACGTACGATCCGGTGCAGCCTATGTATATCTATGATTGCGATAAAAACCAGCAAGAACCAAAAACCCTACAATCAACCACCAACTGACGGTTTTCGGTGGCATTATTTCGCGTTTTTTTTTCTTACTTTATTCGCCTAAAAACTGAAACAAAAGTGTAAAGCAAACAAAGACGAAAGGGTGACACAAAACAAAAGGGTTTCTCCCCCCCTCCCCTCCCGTCTTCTACCGTTCGGGGTGTTAATTGCTGCAATTTTCCGGCATTTAACATCGTCCCCCGCGGTGGAACAAAAAAATCCCATTCAAAAACCGTTTTCTCGCCACTTTGAAAAGGCGTGGTGTGTGGCATTGTTTATCGTGTTGCAGCAGACTGAGTGTTTGGGGGGAGGGTGAGGTTTTTTTTTCAGCCGCTTATCTGCACCACAAAATCTATTCTTACCCGACCATGAAGATAACGCGAGCCTGACGAGGTGAGCGAAAGCAATTGACATTTGACTTGTAAATTGGGAGAAAGCTCGGGAGAAAGCGATGATAAATCAGTTTTGTAGCAGGCGGTAGTAAATTATGGTGGAAAGATAAGCTTACACCTTTATCGGATGGTGCTACGCTGGAAGAAGGAACAGTTTGCATAATGCAGATAGTATTATCGAGTCACTCTGTGTGCATTGCCCCAGCGCTAGACGTTTGCTTTTCGAAACAGTCAAAAGAAGCTGCTCGGCAAAATTGACCCCGTGTGTACCTGGATGGGTGTGGCATTACCGAGCGGTACGGAAACTCATCACCCCGACCCGACGCATCGTAATATGCTAATTGTAGTGTCAATTTCATTAACTGAAATGCTGCTGCAGCAGCACGAACCAACACCCGGACCCACTTGCGTTGGGCAATAAAGGGACGGTACGGAACGCTTACAGAGCTCACCCTTTCCGGGCAAGAACAATCGTAATTGCTTTTAAAGCAATTCGCACTCCTTCCCGGCCGCATCCGACCACCATCTCATCCACCAACCCGGGAAATGGATTTTAATCTGATAATGGAAAATTATCACCCTTTTTTGCGAACCGTCAGCGCGTGACGTGCGTTTTTTTTTCTTGCGATCGAAAACACTCCGAACGTCCGGTGGATGTGTCGTGTGAGTTGTGTGCTTGCGAGTGGTTCCGCCGGCTACTTGGTAGTCCATTTACTTGTGTGTACGATAAAGAATGCTTTTGGAACGCCAAAGCGGAACAGCAACTCAGATAGCTAGTGCAAAATTAAGCAATATGAGTGTTTAACTTCATGTCAATTGATGTTTTGTTTTTGCAGCTTAATTTATTATGGTCGGTTGTGGATAATAAACCATCTGATTTCACCAAGTGAAATAAAATACTAGGCGCCTCCATTCAGTACTTGTTTGATGAACCACCATGCGTCTCCATTAGGTTAGAATGAGAAATCGCCAATTATATTTAAAAAAATTTGATTTAATTTTTTTTAACAAGGACAAACACGAGATGGATCACAAACCAATTTGATAATAATTATCTAAAAGAAATATAATACTTATACAACTGATTCCGTACCCATCAAGGCATTTTGATTTGATTCTTCTTTTTTTATCATTCTTTACAATCTCGAACTGAATGATGCTCCATATTGGAATGTCTGATTTCCAGCGGTGAAGTACGAAACATCCCTCGTTCACATAGAACTTCCTCCGGCTAGCTATTGTATTATTGTTGATGTTCCGATGCTGCTATTTCTGGGATGCTTTCCCCAAAACGCCTGTTTGTTCTCCATCATTCATACCGCATTGTGATGGTGTGCCTCATTTCTGCGCCACACTTTTCCTCCTGCTTCCTCCAACGACCCCCTTTCGGTAGGTAGGATGCCCGATGGCGGTGACGAATGTGAAATGGATTCTCTTCATTTCCGGCCCGAGAACCCACCGGCAGCGTGAAGCAAAGCGTGAACAAAACGGCAAAACAGAAAAAAAAGGATTCGTAGCGTTCGTTCCGTCATTTGCAAGCCTTCACACAACCGGTAGACCATCATCGTCTTCCGAACTGGTGATTCGATATCCGGGGAAATGGAATGTCTTTACCAAGGGTGGGCCAGTACCGGTCGCTGTTGATTTATGTTGTTCTATGATCGTGCTGTGACGAAGAAAGAAGAAGCGAAGAAAACTGAACAAATTAATGGAAAAACAAAGAAGAAAAAATGGGACAAGAAAACACAATAGACGATAGATTCCAGACGCAATGAGATCAAAATGATTGTTTTGTACAAATTTGCTTGATACACATCAATAAAATCTTCCATTTTTTTGGCATAATGTGTCTCCAAGTTTATTGATTAAACACGGTGGAGGAAAAAAATTGGCAAAATGTTCGAACCATATTAATTGCAAACAGAAAACCTTAAGTAAATAAAGAATATAAAAAAGGCCACAATCATCGAGTGCGCCTGTGCTCTGGCTACCAATGTGATAATTCCGTTGGGAGCTTCAAAGCATTGGCAGTCCTCATCGAGCGTCTATTGTGCCGGTATTGTTGATTTTCCCGCTGCAATTTCTTTTGCTTTCCTTCTTCCGTTCGTACCACATACGTGCCACATCATATGCACACGTACCAGTACAAGCAGAATAGGAAGAAAACAAGTCAACCGAAGCTTCAAAACCGATCGAAACAACAATCCCCGTACGGGGACCTGTTAGGGCAAACAATCTGTGGATGCGAAAATTGTGCAAAAGTAAGAAGAAAACCATCACCATCAAACTGTTTGACCAGTGAACAGCTCCGCCTAACGATGCACACACCTAGACCCGCAAACCTGCCGTCGATACAATTGTCACCCGGGACTGGGTGGCATGTGGCAACCGTCTTGAGGACGGTTTCCGACGGATCCGGCGAGCGGAACGTTTGAAATCCCGGCACAATTGTTCGAATATTGACGTGGTGCAATTCGGAAAGAAAAGCCCGAAGCGAACCAATGCCCAACGGGGTAAAGGTTAGATTGGCGACACACGGTACACCTGGTGCTTGGGGCCTCTGTTCAAGCTGCCAGCGAGATAAACTGTGCGCTGTAAAGTGTTTGTTGCTAGCGTGAGCTAAAGTTTTTCGGTACGCTGTCAGATGCGTTTCATCGGTGCGCTCGGTAGAAAAGTTTGGCCGATCGCTGGTTGGCGCAAAATCAACCTCACCACCAGACACTGGTTGTGCGCGGTGCGGTAAAGTTTGCTTGCTGGTTGTCGGCTTGTGATGATAATGTAATTACTTTTCGAGCTGCGTGTAGGCGTGAGGGCGGTGTTGGAAATCTTTTGCGTTTTGGTGTGTATGTCGATGAGCTTTGCACGAGTTGAAAACTTTCTTCCGAACCACTGTACTGCTTTTAGGCATAATTAACTGCAACTAGTTTTGATGTGTTGAGTGTATTGTGCTTTTGGTTTTGTGGTTCGTCGCTCGGAAGTATGCAAAACGCAGATGGTCAAGTTGCAAAGCATAACTATAGGACCACTCAGCTTTGAGGAGTTGCAGATTTAAGTAATAATGAGGTGAGGTCTACTGTATCCTGTATGCAGAACCTACTGCTGAGTAGCTGTAGAATAGTGAGATCAATGGAGCTACTTGGCATAACATCTCCTCTTCTATCTAAGATAGTAGATAGGTAGTATCGAGGATTGTTGGAGCTAGATAGACCTCGGAGCGTCTATGGCTCCTGTAATTCCTTTGTTAGCACCTTTGCCTTGATGCCTCTAGCCTGACGTTGTTCCCTGAGATATTTACCTTCGAAACTCTCAGATTGGCGAGAAAACAGGCAATTAATAACTTCTTTAAATACTGTGGACCAAACACACAACTATCTGAACGTTTTAAAACTCCGGAATACCCTAAACTCAAAATGTGATGCATTGCATACTTTTAGGCGTCTCACATACATCTGAATAATTAAATATAGAAGAACAACAAAACAGTCCACATAACTGCATCAAAATTCTACCAAATTCCGAACAAAGAATCTGTCTTTCTTTGCCACACTCACTCACAAGCACACTCGCCGAACCACACTTTTTTTTTGCCCCCAAAATGCTTCTTAAGCCAAGTTTCTGTCGAGTTTATGGTAACGATTTAGGTAGTAAACGTTAGCGAGGCTACTTGGCTTTTTTTGTCACAAAAGACAAGAAAGCGACATGCAGCTCCACAGAGAGAGAGAGAGAGACTGCTGTATCCCATTTCGCCCAGGACATCTTGCTCCGTCGACTTCTGTCCGCCATTTTATCTCTATCCGAAGGGAATGTTTTGGTCTGCCCTAGCGTTGGGTAATAAAATTAATTGGAATTTTTGAACCAACTAACCCACCACAACCAGGCCTGAGGTGACTGAGCAAACTGAGGGTTGCACGGTTATGAGGCTTTCGCCGTTTCTCCCTCCTTCCAAAAAAAAAAAAAATACAAAGACACCCCTTTCTCGACGTCTCGTTTAATGCGGCCATGAACCTCTCGGTTGGCTGTCTACTGACAACACCCGTAAGCGTTGTCTTTTGCAGGGGGTTTTTTTGTTTTTATTTTTGTGGTATGTCGTTAACTAACTTAGCTCTTTCGCTGCGCTTTTCCTTTCTAACCACAGGTGGACTCTTCCATCCCGACGACGACCATCAGGAGATTGCGTTCCGGTACGCGGTGGAAAAAATTAACTCCGACAGGACGATACTTCCACGATCGAAGCTGCTTGCACAGATCGAGCGAATCTCACCGCAGGACAGCTTCCTTGCATCCAAGCGCGGTAAGCGAACCGATCACAACTTCCAAAAATCGTCGCTAGCCATTTGTCATCACGCTCTTTACTCCGCCTCTTTACAGTGTGCCATTTGCTGGGTGTAGGTGTTGCTGCCATCTTCGGACCACAATCGTCACACACTGCCAGCCATGTGCAGAGCATTTGCGATACGATGGAGGTAAGTTTTTGTTCGGCAGGGCCCTGCAATGCAATCCAACAGTGCCATCGACGGTGTGTCTTACACTGCTCGATTTGTTTCAATCGGTCGGTAAACAGTGTTCGGTATCGGGGCAAACACACTTCACTTCGCACGGTGCTTGCGAAAATCTGTTGCTCAGCTCAGCAATACGAGGGTTTTGGGGAGGGTTTTTTCCTTTTCTTCCGGGGAGTTTTTTTTCTCCCCCGTTTGTTTGTTTGTTGCTTTGAGGTACTTTTGTCAATATTGGCAAAGAAAAGTGTGCCCTTCAGCGTGTTGCGGACGGCGATAGATCAACACAAAGTAGTGTTGGGTGGTGTGTATTTTTTCGAAGAGCGAGTGGGAGAGAGCTCCATCGCAGGTTAAGTTGTGTACGATCATTGCTTACAAGCACTTGAAGAATTGCTGTAAATTTTTGCGCAAGAAAGTGTCTGGACAGCTCTTCAAATCATACAAGATTCTGTTAAGGGAGAAACACCCCACTCGTTTGATAGCCATTTTGAAAATGGCTCCATTCTTCATAATGTAACCTTCAAAGTGGTAGCGTTGAAAGATATGAAGCTTATTTGAAGCACGCAAAACCGCTTCGAATAGCACTATGGGAACAGGAGCATGAATATTATGATAACATTTCTTTTTACGTTTTTTTGAAAGCACTTTCTAGTTACTTTTTTTTGCTTAACTAAAAAGATTTACAATTGTGTGGGATTTTTTTTGTAAATTTTTCCCACACATTAATTATTATTCATTATTAGCATATGAATGCCTCAGCTCAGCAACCACTAAACAATTATAAATCAAAGAGGAAAACAAACAGTGCCAACCCATTAAAAAAAATGTTGTAAATAACAACACATAATATGTATGAATCCGCAATAAACAACAACTACTACTACTACTGTGCTACGATATGCGATACGTACATCAAATTATTAAATTAATATTTCCTTGATGGAGACGCCTAGTATTTTACGAACCGTTATTTATAAACTGACCATATCGGACTGGGTCTGACTAAACCACCTAATGATCTAGGTAATTTTTTGTACACGTTTTGATATTGAATTGATGAAATGCAGTTAGAGCTCCGTACAAACAAACATAATAAGGGGAGAAAACAAATCTAAACCAACAAACAAACATGGCAGAAAACGGAAACGGAAAACTCCCCGGACGGGTTGCTAACATGCCAGCGACACCAGTGCCGGTTTTCCCCCGTTCGGCATGAATAATTAACCAATCAAAAACAAGCAGCAGGAGCAACCGACCAAAAAAAATCTTTATTGCTGCTATGTATGCTGCTGTCCGAAAAAGAAACACTAAGCCGGAAAACTCTGTGAGGAAAGCGAAGCGGGAGGGGGGTAGGGAGAGGGGAAGGAAAGGGAAGTGGGAAAACCCCTTCTACAAAAGGAAGGTGAAGAGAGCAAACTTTTGCCCAAAAGCTGGTTTTGATTTCATCTTCATCGGTTCACTTTTGCGGTGGCCGGTTAGGCCACGTTTCCGCGGCACGGCAATACTGAATAGGTGTGCGAAAATTGTCTTCGTTTGCTTACTAGTGGCAAGGAGAAAAACACACACAGCTGTAACCCGACCCAAACCCAATTCATCTTCGCACGTCTGGTCGCGTGCGAGTCAACGCGGCACGGGGCAGACTTTTTAATAAGTTTTGACGGCCAGGGGTTTCGATGGCACCGGTATTAACGGTTTCCCCCTTTTTCACGCTTTTCGAAAGCCTAGAAAGGCGTGAAAAAAGTGCACTGGTTGCGTTTTACGTGCGTAAGGAACGAATCTTTCACTAAATAGTGCACAAATGCTATGCGGATTGTCTAACGTAAGGCGTTTAGACAACAATTTTTGGTAAAAGACTCGAGAAGGCCCCCCCTAGAATTATTTGTGTGCAGCACTGTTAGCAGTCAATTTTGTCGCACAGTGTTTTTTCATGCGGTCAAAATTTATTAAATAAATACAATTTCTATTATAGCTTAAAGTACTTTCTAGAGACCAAATAGAACATGAAAAATAAACTTAAATATGCCTTTCAACTAGTAAGTTGCTCTGCATAATGTTCGACAATTTCCTAACGGTACCTATCGTATCGTAACTACCGGACGACTGGAAACTGGGTGTTATTCACCCAGTGTACAAAAAGGGCGACAGACTGGACTGTGCTAACTTCCGAGCCATCACAGTCCTGAATGCTGCCTACAAGATCCTGTCCCGAATACTCTTCTGCAGACTGGCGCCCCTTGCTACAGATTTCGTCGGAAGCTACCAAGCTGGATTTGTTGGAGGGAAATCCACTACCGACCAAATCTTCACTCTACGGCAGATCCTCCAGAAGTGCCGGGAGCACCAGATCCCCACGCACCACCTGTTCATCGACTTCAAGGCAGCCTACGACACCATAGACCGTACCGAGCTATGGTACATCATGCGGCAGTACGGTTTCCCTGCGAAGCTGGTACGGCTGTTGAGGGCTACAATGGACGGTGTGCAGTGCAAGGTGAGAGTGTCGAACATGCTGTCGGAATCGTTCGAATCTCACAGGGGACTGAGGCAAGGGGACGGACTCTCCTGTTTGCTGTTCAACATCGCTCTTGAAGGTGTCATGCGAAGCGCGGGCTTCGACATCCGGGGCACGATTTTCACCCGGTCTCTCCAATTCCTTGGCTTCGCGGATGACATCGACATCATCGGGCGAACATCTGCGGCGGTGTGCGAAGCGTACAGCCGACTGAAACGCGAGGCCGATAGGATTGGATTGAGGATCAATGCGACGAAGACAAAGTACCTGCTTGCCGGAGGCTCTGACCGTGATAGAGCACGACTCGGAAGCAGAGTATTGGTTGACGGTGACGATCTCGAGGTAGTAGAGGAGTTTTGTTACCTTGGCACGATCGTAACTTCGGACAACAACGTAAGCAGCGAAATCCGAAGGCGCATTGTTCAGGGGAATCGTGCCTACTACGGACTCCACAAGCTCCTGAGATCCAGAAGACTCCAACAACGCACGAAATGCGCCATATATCGCACACTGATACGGCCGGTAGTCCTCTACGGGCACGAGTCCTGGACTATGCTGGCGGAGGACGCCAATGCACTCGCCATCTTCGAACGGCGGGGGCTGCGGACTATCTCTGGCGGTGTGTGCGAGCAGGGCGTGTGGAGAAGGAGAATGAACCACGAGCTAACTGAGCTGTTTGACGATGCAGACATTCTGACATTTCTCAACAATTATGCGATACAGAATCGGATATTTTGAAAGTAAAAATCACCTTGATTGCTTGAGAAAAAAACGAATTTGCACTAAACAGTGCACAAATGTTATGTTGATTGTTTAACTTAAGGCGTTTTTTGGTAAAAAAAAAAACAAAAGACAGTGAGGCTTCCGTTCTACATGCTTCAAACAAGCGTGTAAGTCAGCATCAGACCCTTAAAGCTTATCTAGTAATCGCTGGGACTCATCAACCCAAAACTGGTGTACTTTTGGGCGAGAACTATAATCACATCCGAAGCAGCACTGAACCTGCTTCTCATCTTCATTATCTGTCATCATTAACAATGCAAATTTTTTAACTGTCTGTTTGCCTTTTTCCGGTTTTGCTGGTGTAAAGTTGATGGCAAAGTATTTACGGACACAAAAAGCACTTGGGTAACATTACAGACTCTTGGACAGGTTCTTGTTCTTGTTTCCGAGGGGTTTTTTTTCTCGTCTCGGATCAGTTTTAATTCATATTTTGCTATCTAGTGTTCTTTTTCCCCCCCCCCTAACGCAACGGATGCCTCAGCACAGAAAGTTTTGCTGGTTGGGCCCCCTAAACGAATGGTTTGAGCGCACCGCAAAAGTTAAACTAACTTCATTTTACGCTTCACGAAGCGCACACACCATTTTGTGTTATTCCCGGTGAAAAATATCACCACCAATGTGCCGCTATTCGAATCGAGGACAGTGGATTGCGTTTCTGCTTTCCTTGTAGCCAACCATTATCGAACCTTCCTGCTGCCGGTAAGGGTTAGTCGTTTTTTTCCCTTTTTAATTCACTTTCTTCAACTAACTTGACGCTTTTCTCCGGGTGCGATTCAGGTGGCATCGGTGGTATTTCTCCCGTTTTATTTACAGCCTTGCTGCCGGAATACATTTGCACTCAGCAAATCGACACGACGCTTGGCCTGGGCTTGGCTGATCTGACCGCACCAAGGGTCAAGCGGCTTTCAACACCCAAAACCGCATCGACATGGATTCTCCATAGGTCTGCCATCTGCCATGTCACGAACAGACCTCCGTCCGAGCCCGAGATTTGCGTTCGAGTTTTTGTTCCCGTTTTTTTTTTTGGTTTGGTTGTTACGAGGGTGAGAAAGAGCGGAGTGATATAAAAACATCGCAAGGTAAACCAACAAAGCCACACACACGAAGACAAGCAGAAGCTTGTGAAAACCTGATCCGAACAAGGCACACATGTAGCTGTTTAACCGGCTCCCGTCAACCTGGCTGCAAATCGGGCCTGATCCTGATCCTATCTGAAGCACTGCGAGATGTTCTCATGATTGCTTCGGTTTAGGTTTTTGGTGTAACGAACGTTTTTTTTTTTAATTCGCCCTGCGAAGTTAGCAACTCACAAGGTGTGTGTATGTGTGCGTTCGTTGTTGTTGTTACCTTTACTCGTACCAGCTTACGCCCTCGTACACCGAAAACTTTCGCTCCTGATCGCGTTAGTGAGCACCTAACGATATCCTTCCTGCACACGACAGCTCCGACAATCCGACCAAGCCGAGAGCGAGCGACAGGGCGGAGGGTTCAGGAGCGCGTTTTCCACGTTTCCCGAGCATCCCGAGCGGCCCGATCCTGTTAGTGTCGGTAGGTTTGATGTGGATGGCTAATCCTTGGGCTTAGTTACACCCAGCTGGAGGTTTTTGCCGTTGTTCCGGTGCTAGTTTTCGCCATCACCGAAATGTGATGTTCATTGGCTTGCTTTCCATCCACCGGTTTGGGGGCTGCAGCACGTTTCGGCCTGCCGTTTTCGATTGTAAAGCTGTCGATGTACGCTTTGGATGGCAGGGAAGCGGCAAATGGCAACGGTGATGGCATGAAGCAACATGAGCAACACATAATTGAGCTTAGTAGTGAAATTTGTTTCCTGGAAAAAGGTCCATTTCACCCTTGATGCTTTGAATTTCATACCATTCTGCAAGACAGTTGCATAACTGTAGGCGGTTTTTTAAAGACGTCATGCTTCGCGTACGCAATGTGCAAACAAAAATGCAAAAATGTAAAACAGGATATAAGAAAGCTAATTACTTATTGAAGTTTAGAAAAAAAGTTGTTGAACAAAATATTATGTTATAAAAGGAAACAATACTTAAAGTAATAATGATCGTTTGATGCCAAATGCAATGTTGTAAAGCACATCGGGTGACAGCTTCATTGCATGAATTTGAGCGTTGGTAATGATTTTTGGGTAAAAGGTTCGAGAAGGCCCCCCCTACAATTATTTGTGTGCTGTCAATTTTGCAATGTATATTATTGCTTAAGGCACTTTCTAGAGACCAAATAGAACATGAAAAATAAACTGAAAAATGCATTTAAACTAGTACAGGGCTTCGATCCATACAATTGCACATTTCATCCGGTATCGTGCAAGTTTGAATCACTTAGCATAGATGTACAATCCATTGGCGGTGAAATTCGGTTGCTGAGAAGGTATTTGCAAACACAACAGAGCAAATGTTAATCATATAAGGGGATCCCCTATATGATTAACATTTGCTCTGTTATTTTTGCAAATACCTTGCTCAACTGAAAAAATGAGATGACCCTTCGCCATCAAACGAAGAGCTTATGATGAGGGAAGGGTTATTTAATGTCCAAATTAGACTTATTTTCTTTTGTAGCATAGCAAACGGAATTACATTGACTTACTTTGGAACATTGCATGAAAGCATAAAATATTGAATACAAGTTATTAGAACATGTAGAACATGCATTAACGATTGTTGGGGGTGGATGCGCGGGGGGACCCCGAGCGGCCGCCACTCGTTCTTTCATTAAACTTTGAGGATTCATGAATCTTTGGGGATTCGTGAATCTTTGGGTATTCATGAATCTTTATAATAGAGATTCAGAGTCATTCATTCGGTTCTAAGATTCATTCAGATTCATGAATCTGAATCAGATTTACCCAACACTAGAAATTACCATTGGTAAACTCAGCGAACTTGGTTCCCACGGATATGACAATGAGGACAAACATTAGTCATACGTGCAGTCATATGTAAAATATTAAAATTGTTACGTCTGAAGACGGCTTACGTTGTGTGAATTATACTCTTTTGCGAAAGTGGTGGGTGGCTCTGAAAAGAGCCGATTGTTTTTTACACGTTGATCAGGGCACATCCACTGGACGAAGCAATCACGTTATTGCTTTTTGGTTGTCACGATAACATTGACTTCTCCCCACGTTGGTTGAAGCCTATTTATGCGATCTTCGACGATGACCTGTTCTGCTCCACACTAGGAGCGCGCTTTCACACACGACGGCTGGACTTCCTAGAAGTCGCGCGGCGACAACAATGCACCGGTGGCCCGGGTTTCGTGTGTCGTTCAGCCAGTTCGGGAACAAACAAAACTAAACACGCGCAATAATCATCAACCAGTCAAAAGTGAAGTAAACAATTATATCGAATAGCAATAGGAATTTTCCATAGTCTGGACCAATCAGAAATTAGCAGACAGGTGATGAAGATATCTATGGAATGTTGTCACACTTTTAGACCAATCCGAATTAAAACAAACAAAAGGATCAGGTACAAGAATGGAATTTTCCAATAAGTTATTCTCACGATCAGTCCCCTGAAAAAGGTAAATAAATTAAAGAACCACCGTCCATCAAGTCAGTCTCGTTTGGACAGCAAGTGTTGCTGGACGATCGTTACTCACCAACAGCTCAACAGTTAAAGTGATCAATAAAGTGTTGTGTTAATCAACACTGAACTTAAGCGCACAGTTAGTCACACATTAATATCACAAACAAATACATTGGCTACATGTCTTTCTATCTGCATGACCGTTCTTCTTGTTTGTTACACTTTCAATTCATTCGCCCTCTTTTGATCTCCCATAGTTAATCCTTTGCGACATGTGCTGCGAATTGCCTACTGTTAGGCGTTTTTCCTATATTTCTATACCAACCAATTTCGTCAGGGGGGGGGGGACCTTTTCGAGTCTTTTATCGTTACTCTAAACGGTTAAAACTATTTCATACACCGACGGACAGTTCTTAAAAACCTACCTACTTTTGTAACGATTTTTTATATCATAGTTATTTATATTTCAGATTAATTTAAAAAACTTAAGAAGTAAATAACCAAACAAACATTGTTAGTGAACAACTTATTGAATAAAAGTTGGTAGCAAAGAGGACCGCGTATGAATTATCTCGTAAATTGCATACCTTCAGGCGTTTTTCATTATTTTGCCATAAATTGCACCACACGTCATTGAGATACGCCTAAATCTATGCAATCTTTTGCTACGTTTTAATTTTCTACACATACACTAAAGCTTTCTCGTTCGTTTCAACTAAACTACTGATTAAATGCGCACAAATCTCGTTGCAAAGTAAAAACAAAGGACCCATTCTTTGGCGCACAAAACGGAACCAATCTCAGCTCGCTTGCACACAAGTTCACAGTAATTTGGTGTGTAATTTTTTCCGACCAATTTCAGCTTCCGACCCTCAATACCCTCTGACCAACGTAAGAGTTTTTTTGTTTTGTTTTGGCCTAGAGGGCCCAATGTATGTAACTAAAGCTCAAGCCAACGTTGGCACTAATTGAACCCATTAGCGCAGGCGAGTTGGCATTTTGGTGCTTTCGGTCAATCGGGCAACTTTCGGTATAAAAACACACACACACACATTTGCTGCCCTTAAAGCACGCGTCATATTTCATCTCCCGACCATCATGCGCTCATGGGTGTGCGAACGTGCAAGAAAAAGCATGGAAAAATATTCCGTCAGCGTTCGAATTTCGATTCTGTGAGGAGAAATGAAAATAAAAAAAAGCCCATCGAGTTGAGTTTAAAAGTGCAGCTGTAACGTGTCGGGCCCGGTAAGCTGAAGCCATATTCGTTGGAAGGTTTATTACTGTGCGAGTTGTTTACTGGTTTCGTGCGCCTGTTTGTAAAATTGCAATTTAATGGATAGTGTTACGTGCTGGTTGAGTGAAAAGAAAAACGTTGTTGCATTTTTCACACTCGGTTTTTTTTTTGTTTTTTTGGATTTATTTTTCCCGAAAGATTGATCAGGCTTAATAATGTGTTTGCGTTTTAATTGCGATTATTACTACATTAAATGTGGCAATAATTACTGCGCAAATGTGAGCGCGCCCCGGTGCAAGCGCTGCAAGAGATGAAGAGCGAGTTTTCTTGCCGTTTGGAAAATAAACCCAAACAACTTCAAAGTGGACACCAATGGCTTGAAATTGTAAAACGCCGTACGTACGCCGGAAGGTAATTGCTTAACAGCTCGTAACAACATTTTAATTAGCGCATTTTGCTGAGCTGTCCCGGCCGGGACAGTTTGCAGGGTTGTTTTGCCAACTTAATTGCTGCTGTAACATTTACGTTTGGAAATTTACTTGGAATCTGTTGGTGAGTAAATTTATTCTATCTAGCAGCACCAAGTGGCGATGCACTAGCGAACAGAAGAGGTTTAATGTTAGGTGCTTCGTGTAATGAACTCGAGCGATTTTGAGGTTATGATGAATAAAAAGCGGCGGACATTTTACACTACCTGACGTACCTGAGCACACACACACACACACACACACACAC
>KZ062816.1:67077-104380 GCA_002091835.1 Anopheles maculatus
AGGGGTTTTTCCTATATTTCTATACCAACCAATTTCGTCAGGGGGGGGGGGACCTTTTCGAGTCTTTTATCGTTACTCTAAACGGTTAAAACTATTTCATACACCGACGGACAGTTCTTAAAAACCTACCTACTTTTGTAACGATTTTTTATATCATAGTTATTTATATTTCAGATTAATTTAAAAAACTTAAGAAGTAAATAACCAAACAAACATTGTTAGTGAACAACTTATTGAATAAAAGTTGGTAGCAAAGAGGACCGCGAAAGGATTATCTCGTAAATTGCATACCTTCAGGCGTTTTTCATTAATTTGCCACAAATTACACCACACGGCATTGAGATACGCCCAAAACTATGCAATCTTTTGCTACGTTTCAATTTTCTACACATACACTAAAGCTTTCTCGTTCGTTTCAACTAAACTACTGATTAAATGCGCACAAATCTCGTTGCAAAGTAAAAACAAAGGACCCATTCTTTGGCGCACAAAACGGAACCAATCTCAGCTCGCTTGCACACAAGTTCACAGTAATTTGGTGTGTAATTTTTTTCCGACCAATTTCAGGTTCCGACCCTCAATACCATCTGACCAACGTAAGAGTTTTTTTGTTTTGTTTTGGCCTAGAGGGCCCAATGTATGTAACTAAAGCTCAAGCCAACGTTGGCACTAATTGAACCCATTAGCGCAGGCGAGTTGGCATTTTGGTGCTTTCGGTCAATCGGGCAACTTTCGGTATAAAAACACACACACACACATTTGCTGCCCTTAAAGCACGCGTCATATTTCATCTCCCGACCATCATGCGCCCACGGGTGTGCAAACGTGCAAGAAAAAGCATGGAAAAATATTCCGTCAGCGTTCGAATTTCGATTCTGTGAGGAGAAATGAAAATAAAAAAAAGCCCATCGAGTTGAGTTTAAAAGTGCAGCTGTAACGTGTCGGGCCCGGTAAGCTGAAGCCATATTCGTTGGAAGGTTTATTACTGTGCGAGTTGTAACGTGCAAGAAAAAGCATGGAAAAATATTCCGTCAGCGTTCGAATTTCGATTCTGTGAGGAGAAATGAAAATAAAAAAAAGCCCATCGAGTTGAGTTTAAAAGTGCAGCTGTAACGTGTCGGGCCCGGTAAGCTGAAGCCATATTCGTTGGAAGGTTTATTACTGTGCGAGTTGTTTACTGGTTTCGTGCGCCTGTTTGTAAAATTGCAATTTAATGGATAGTGTTACGTGCTGGTTGAGTGAAAAGAAAAACGTTGTTGCATTTTTCACACTCGGTTTTTTTTTTGTTTTTTTGGATTTATTTTTCCCGAAAGATTGATCAGGCTTAATAATGTGTTTGCGTTTTAATTGCGATTATTACTACATTAAATGTGGCAATAATTACTGCGCAGATGTGAGCGCGCCCCGGTGCAAGCGCTGCAAGAGATGAAGAGCGAGTTTTCTTGCCGTTTGGAAAAATGAATAAAAACCCAAACAACTTCAAAGTGGACCCGATGGCTTGAAATTGTAAAACGCCGTACGTACGCCTGAAGGTAATTGCTTAACAGCTCGTAACAACATTTTAATTAGCGCATTTTGCTGAGCTGTCCCGGCCGGGACAGTTTGCAGGGTTGTTTTGCCAACTTAATTGCTGCTGTAACATTTACGTTTGGAAATTTACTTGGAATCTGTTGGTGAGTAAATTTATTCTATCTAGCAGCACCAAGTGGCGATGCACTAGCGAACAGAAGAGGTTTAATGTTAGGTGCTTCGTGTAATGAACTCGAGCGATTTTGAGGTTATGATGAATAAAAAGCGGCGGACATTTTACACTACCTGACGTACCTGAGCACACACACACACACACACACACACACGTGAGAGGATTATAGTTGGGACGTGTAAGTGACTGCGGGCGACTTCCGACCAAACCGAAGCCAATTATCGTTCGGGAAAGCTATTTTTAACCTTATAATTAGCAGATGTTCATTCACAAGTCCTGTTTTCTCCCAAGGGCGAAACCTGAAGCACACAACTAGCAGAGAGCGGTGTTTGTGTGTTGTTTACCATCGGCTTCCCGCAACAACATTTGCATCTCATTTGAAGAAGTTTTGCGCGAAAAAAAAACCCCCCCCACTGAAACGCTTCAAGCGATTTTTCTCTCTCTTTCTCTCTCTCTCTCCCCAACGCCACACAATTCCGGGAAGCAACAAGAGGTTGGCTAGAGTTTGAGGGGAAAATGTAAGCGAGCAATATGTGCTGTAGCTTTATGAAGTGCCTAGTGACAGGTTGGTTAAGTGGAGAGAGAGCGCAAAACAGGGGAGGGCAGTTTGGAAAAATCTCATTTGTATGCTCGCGTTTGGCCGGTCGAAGATTACCAGAATTGTGGCTTTACTCGGGTGCAGCCGTACAGCAGAAAAAGCCGAAAGCGAGAAAAAGTTTAATGATGAGCTCGTTTTTTCCTAAAGTGGCTGTCGAATGCGGTAGCGTTATCCCGAACTCTATCCCGAACAAACTAGCAAATAGATTCCTTCGTGGAAGGAAGATTGTCGGTGTTATTCCAATAGCATGTCTGGGATGTCTCATTTACATCATGAGATCTTCATCGCGGGTGTTCCAATTGCATGTATGAGTAGTTGAGCAACTAGAACTAGGAGAGATTCTTTGGCTCTTGAATTGAATCCCAACCGAAGGAACTGACTTTAAAGTCAGGGGTTCAACAAGAACAATAAGAGATGAACAATAAGAGCAGCTCAGTTGTACAGAGAATTGTAGGACAAATGCCTCTGAAGATCAGAAAGACATCTGGAAGAAAAAGACAAGGATTCCTTGCAGATATTGATTGAAGTCATCCGGATCATCAAGCCTCTGAATCGCAAGACATTCTTATTCTTCTTCTCTGGCTCTACAACCTCAGTCGGTCTTGACCTGCTATTTCTTGCTTTCTATGACTTGGTTTTACCCGTAGCAGGATAGTCAGTCTTGCGTACGGGGAGGCGGTCCGCCGGGATTCGAAGCCCGGTCCTGCCGTGTGAAGACCGGCGCCGCTATCGTATACACCACCGGGCCGCCCCATCGCAAGACATTAGTGTCCACGAAATGACGACCATCAAGTCTCTGAATTTCAAGGCATCAGTAAGCATGAGATGATTTTGGGGATAAGAAGGGCATCTTGAAGAAAAAAGACCAGAATTCCTCGCGATTATTGATGAAAGTCATCAGGGCTTTGAATTTCTAGACATGAGTAAGCTTCAACCGCCTAGTATCAGAGATCTTCTAGATGAGACGTCTATAGGCATCCTCTCTGATCTGTTTGGTTCTATAACCTCAAGAGTTTCTTTGCCTGCTATTACTGGATTCCTAGACTAGAGATGAAAATCAAGTAAAATACACCCAAAACAAATCCCTAGTTTTAAGGCATTGTGATCCGGTCGTCGAGGTTTTAGAGACAGGATTAATTTAGCCTCCCCATATGCAGGACTATCTAGTTACGACTCCAATAAGCTACAAAAAGAAGAAGAAATGCCTTTTGTTTGTAGAATAATTAACAACATTTTAAGTTAGTTTCTATGATGCTGGATTCCTTATTGAGGATATCAGAATAGGTGTCGCTAGATCTAGAACAGAGACAGTTAAGACTTCTTACCTACATAATTTAATTAGGACTCACTACTCAGACTTTCAACCTAATCTTGACCATCATGATGAATTTAGTTTACGATGCTCTTGCGTTCGGGAACTTTGATGAATTCTTCAACTTCAAAGTTTCGATGTCTGATTCTAGGGTATTATTCACAGCCTAAGAATCTTTCACAGAGATGGTGTTTTGAGCTATCTCCTTTCAAAACTCCATGAAATTCATAAACGTAAAAAAGGTACACTGAAGCATGGTTTCGGAATATCCATTTTGTCTGTGATTGTACACCACATTAATGTGCAACGTTGCTCGTGCTTTCCTTGGTGCAATACAACACTCTGCTGAGCCATATGTTGTGCTTTTTGGTCACCTGTTACCCAGCTCATTCGGCATCGGTCCCTTTGTTTGCACACACCGTCTGGAGATGCCGGACGACTCGAGCAAAACATTCTATTTCCGTCACAGAGTGGTTTTTTTTTTCCTTGTGTATGACAAAATGTTGCAGATAACCGAGTCTGCCACAATGTTGAAGTTGAATCAAAAAATCCCAAATGGGCTAGTGTCCGTGCCGTGTTTCAAGATGAGTTGTTACACTATTTCCCATGGTGCAGAGGTTTGTTTGCCGGGGCGCTTTTTTATACCTTCATTCTCTTTCTTTCACAAATTCCACTCGTAATAAGTACACATGGGATAGGTTTCCTTTGGGGCAGAAAATCACCTGGCTGCGTGCAGCATCTTGTGCCGTTGGACACACAAACGCACAGCACAATGTGAAATTTGTTGCGTTCCGAGTATTTCCTTTCAGTTTGCTTCATTCTTCCGGTGGGTGGCTTAATGAAGCTTGTGTTTTGGTCGGTTTTTTTTTCCCCCGGAGCACTGTAGGCTCTCCCCCAAAACACATCGTTCGGGTTCAAATTTAGACTAGAAGGCGTTCACTCGAATTGGACACATTTGGGTGTGTTCAAAGTTTCACGAGCTGTCCGCTGATGCAACCAGCTTTGTTGTAGTGCTGCCAGCCCAGAGGAAGCTAAAAATAGCGTTACTGTTACGCAGTTTATTTTCTGCTCGTGATTGTTGGCCTGTAGGACCCGTGGGCAGGACTCAACAAAAAGAACAACATCTCCGGGAGGAAGTAACTTTACAAGAATTTATTTTTGCTTGCTCATTGTAAGGCAACCAGTTAGCTAGAAGAACGGTGTGCTCTTCCTGTTGGGTGGATTAAAAAAATGGAACAAAACCACCCTTCAACAAAGGGTGAAAAAAAAAACCCGGATACGAATCATTCCGTCGCGTGTGAACCGGGTGACGAATGTTGATGAGAATCTTGATTGGATTGTTCCACAAAACAAGGGTGCAAAAATTGTAACCCACTTGCCCGAACTGCTTGGAGCATCTTCATTAAACCGTGCTAGTGGAAAACAAAACACCAGGAAAAAGCGATGGCAAAAACACATCCTAAAAGCGGATAGCGTCAAAGATCGTCGATAATGGTGCGGAAAATGAGTTTTTAGTACCGACCGACACGTATCCTTGCTGGTTGCCATGATGCATCATTTGCGGGTTGGCAGCAAATGGTCTCATCCCTCGATCCATAAGATTCACCCGGTCATTATCCTGTTTGATTGTGCTGGTGTTGTTGGTGTTTTTTTATGAGCGTAAAGCGACAAGGCGGAGTGTGAAAATAAATGCTCCCGACGTATCGCCACGACACGGGGCGCCATTTTACGATATGGGGGTGGTGTGTGTTTTGTTGTTGACTAGTTGCGCGGGTGACTGGTGAGTGAAAATGGCGGTGTGTTTAGTGTGGATCAGTTCCGGCGGTCACCTACCTGCGGGAAGCTCATTATTGTGGGGACTCGCCAACGTTAATCAACCCCCTTGAAACTACCCTTGCGAGATACCAAGAGACTTTAAAACAAAGCAGTCTACTGCTTCCTTCTTTCTGCTGTAGCTTGATCATTCGCTTCTGCTTCCTGTGTTGGCCAAACGTACCCTATACTTTATGGTTTCATCCCCCAAGAGCAACATTAATGGAGGGGGGTGATTATTACGCGCCTTAGATTTAATTACCAATAGAGGTTCTGTTGTGTTATTTTTTCTATTGGGAAGGATGAACACATCCTTGCACTAGATTGTGTTCGAGCATAAATCCTTCCACACGTCAAGGATCACTTGAGGTCGGCCATTTCATCCACTAGTTCTTACACCCTTAGCGGAAAGTTACAACGATATGTACATGAGTTAATTAAACTGATCCCTGGAACGTCCGAGCTGTCTCACAATGCAATTACTATCCTTCTTCTTCCTTTTTGCTATTGTTTCGAGTGATGTTCTCTTTCTTTAAAGCTTTTAAAGAGATTATTTGTGGTGTAGCCATTATAAGGGGGTTGTTTTCCCCTTTATAAAACCGGATACGGATTATCTAGGTTTAAAAGATGTGTTATTCATGTATCCCTATTTTCGTTAGTTATTATCCATTCCAAATATTTTATTTTTGTTCTATTCATCATCCCTATTTCATTCTGTTTTGCACCAAATAAACAAACAACCCTCTCTTCGTGTTCTCTGTCAAAAATCCGATTCTCGATCCCTTTAATTCTGGTAACGCAATGCACACAATCAATTACAATCATTCTTCTCGCCCGAGCCATTCGACTGGAACAGCTATACCATCCCCGGACGGGAAGCCACACCCATAGAATGGCAGATCATAATAAAAGCATCGTATCACCGAGACCCGTCTAGCCAGGAATCTCGTCACAGGAATTCCCTTACCCCCCTCCCCTCCCAACCCTTTGTTTGCCAGTGTGTGCGATGTGTGCAGACCCTAAGAAAGAAAACCCAACCATCAAGCACCGAGTCGAGTTGGTGACTCGATTGTAAACAATATAAATTACCTTCTTGAATAACGACGCCTCGTTTGGTGTGGGTGGCAAAAATTTTAGCATGAGAAATGATGAACCAGAGAAGGTCAACAAACAAAGGATACTGTGCGTATGCGTGCGTTTGTGTGTGTGTGTGTGTCCAAGTGTACTGGAAGGTATGCAATGCGGCGAACACTGCTGAACCAAATCCCGATAATATGGTTTAGAAAAAATGGTGAAACAAATTCCCGCTCGGCTGAGCCGGCCCACCCAGCGAGGGAAGTTTGGGTTCTCATGAGGCTGAGCAAACTCCTACCGGCAAACAATTTAAATGTATGCAAATGGTTGTTTGAGTGTGTTGATGTGCGTGTGTGTGTGTGTGTGCGTGTGGGTTGTGCTTCGTCAGCAATTCCCACCCAACCAATATATTACCGTGATCCACCGGAGCTGGCAAGTGCCAGCGAGGAAGTGATTGATTTTTATGTGGACAAATTTTATAGTTGAAAAAGTAAGCAAAAAAAAAGATTTTTTTTGACGTATCTCTTTAGCTGTATTTTTTGGATATACTTTTTTTTTTTAATCAATTAGAACGGCCTGGCCGTATTGCTTATGACTTGTTTTTTACCCGTAGCTGAATAGTTAGTCTTGCTTACGGGATGGCGGTCCGCCGGGATTCGAACCCCGGTCCTGCCGTGTGTAGACCGGCGCCGCTATCGGATACACCACCGGACCGCCCCTTTGGATATACTTTATGCAAATTATAAAATCATCAACCACAAGATTTTGCTTACCTAAAGTTTAAAAAATAAACATAATTAGCTTAGCCGAATTACAAAGATCAAGATGCCAACTTTTGTAATATTCAGACTTACTTCGTATCTAGACTCTTTTGATTGCTTTCATAAATTTTGTTATGTAATTGTTGTATCTTGAACCATTTGAAAGCAAATTAAACGAACAAATAGCGCCGTTTCGGTTCAAATACTGGGCGCCTCCACCAACAACCAGGCGTCTCCACAGAAAATTACTAATACTTCTTTTTCATTTTCATGTTTTATTTTGTTTTTTGAAAATTAACTAAATAACTGAATAGCAATACAGCCAGGCCTTTTAACTGAATAACTGAATTGACTTTTTAAATTGTTTAAATCGTGTAAAAATCTGGTGTAGTACATTTTGCTCACAAGTCTAGCCCTCGGACAGTCCGGAAAAGCGGACAACCACTGTATGTATCGTTCGTCAGTATAAGCGCTAAAATTTTAATCAACTTTTCTACTGCGTCGTACCAGCCGAAACGCTTTGTTCGTTCGCGCAGACAGGATTATGACGACCGATTCGCAACCTTCACATACCAACGATGTGTGTGTGTATGTGTGTGTGTGCATTTTATGAATGTTTGCACACGGAATAACAATGGAAGTTTGGTTCTGCTAAGTGCCGACCCCCTCATCCTTCCCTGCCTTCCTTCCCCACCACCCTATCAGACGACAAAAGTCCGTCCCGTGCCGGTTTGCCGAGGTGTTGATGCCATCCAGCGGCATAGCGATGTATGGCTGTATGAGAAATTGTTCCACATTTTTTCACTCACCCCTCCCGCTCTTTCTCTGCTTCTCCACCCTCTAAAACCGGGTGACGATACAGTGTCACTGCTACGGTTTGCCATGAATATAAAGACGGGTGAGAAAAATGTCGAAAATGACGCTTTCGATCTTCCGTCAGCTTTCTACCGTTTCGCACAGTTTCGTACATGTAGATGTGTGTATGTGTGTGTGTTTTCCAGCGTGTACATATGTGATGTATTTTCTTCTTTATCTCAAGAAAAAAGTGAACGAAACGACAAAAAAAAACTCACCAGTGTTGGTATGCTCCCGAAAACCATTCTCGCGATTCAAGAAGTGACAAGAAATGAATGCACGTGGCACGACTATCACAAGGATAATAGCACCTCATAGTAAAGCTGGGACCACAAAAATGAGGTTTCGGGCAACCACCAGCACGAGCAGGGAGCAGCGCGGGAATCGTTTTCTCACGCCACTTGTACGGTACGGTGGCTTTGAAAAGGCGCCACCTTCACGCTGTGTTTTTATCTCACGATTGAAGTCTGAACTATTCTTGCCACTCATCCACTAGTTTGCTTTCGCTCGTTTGAAGGTGTCCTTTTATTTGTGTGCGCTATACTTTGGTCCTGCAATTTCCACCTCATCATCACTTGCCAAGGCGCGATCCCGTTGCGCACACAGAAAATAAAGCGATACAAACTTTCAGCCATCCCTGCCGTGCAAGGGGGAAGCCATTTTCTAGACCGCTCTTTGTGTGCAAATTGTCAAGCATCGATACGGGATGCACATTACCTGCTGTGGGTGAAGCGATCTGTGACGATGGCTGTATGAAGAGGCTTTTGTTTGGTAATAGAAATATTTTCCTTCCATGAAGCATCGATTAGCGCAGATCAAGATAGTACTCAGAGCAAGGGTGCAGTAGTGAGGAGAGGATGTTGAGCTAGAATTAACCATAACAAAAACCATGAAATTACCATACAAGTGTGCTATTTTTGTTTGCAAATGAACATTCCAGTAAAACCCTTCCAAGCTGGAACCAAACATTGGTGGAAAATCGATCGATTCGGGGTTCGCTTTGGATGCCGAACCAAGAGCAGGAAGGGCGGTGAGAAAAATTCAATTTCGTTCCATCAGCGTCAAACAGTCCCGGCGGCAAGGACTCGATTAATTAAAGAAAAACATTTTGTCCCCCGTTTTCCACACCAACCCATTCGGCATAAACAAACGGTATGAAAAAAGTGAAAACTGCAGTAGAAATAAAACATAAAAAGGGAACATAAAACACACACACACACAAACAAGATGAGGAAAACTGGTGATTCTGTTGGAGGGTTGAAGGTTTTTGAAGATGAAGCAACAACGGAAGTCGATCGACTGATGGCGCTATTCTGACCGAGAAAGAGGGTGTGGGTGTGTGTGTGTGTGTGTGTTTGAGAGAGGGAGAAAGACTTGTCTGAGTGTGTGTATGTGTGTGCTGTTTTAGTAACTTTCTCCATCCATCCCTTATGCAATTCGGTACCATCATCGCTACCGAGTGGCACTGAGAAGCCGAGCACGGTTCACCCATCATTCCCGTTCGGTTTTTCTTCCCGGCCCAACCATTGGTTGGTGCAGCTTGACTGCAGCTGTTTTTATTGCGCTTCCTACTTTCGATCATAAAAGCCAGCGGGTCGGAGTAGAGTTGCAATGCAATTTACTATTCGGGGAAACACGCGGAAAATGCGATTAAGATGCGGAATTTGAAGTTGTTTTGTTTTGGTTCGGTTTTTTGTTCCTTTTTCCATTCGAAAAGAAGCTTCGGGTTTCGGTGGAAAACAAATGAAAAATTGTGGTGACGAGCTGTGATGGGGAGGCGGTGGGGAACGAGGAAGAGAACGAGCGGTTTGTCGAATTTTGAACGAACAGCTCAAGACTCTATTCATACGGCAGTCGTCATGGTTGCCATTACGTGATGGAAACCCAGTGAAGGGATGAAGCTATTGGTGGGTTATTGTTCCATAAATGGTGAAACTACGCTTCAGCGTTGGCTTACCCGGGAAGTATTACGCTTTTAGGAAGCCAAACCGGCAGCGACCATTGTATTGTGAAACTACCAGCGGAACTGGGTTGAGCAAGAAGTATATTTTCTACCGGTCTTTTTTTGTCGGCCATAAAAAAATGGTTGCTCTTGGTGGTGCATTCACCTTTTACTGCTACACTTTACTGCTTGTTTATTGAATAGTCTGTGTGTGTGTGCTTATTGTGCTCTCTGTTTATAATAATGGGATCCCTTCTTTCGCCTGCTAACGCTAAAAACGTTTTCCAAATTTAATGCTTTACTTTACTAGTTTTTGTCAACCACGACAGCTACCACGCAGCTGATTTTTTACTGTCATTTATTTGGAAGAGCAAACTGCAGCAACTATTCTGCACGATAGTTATCTAACTGCTTTTTTCCATCCATCCATTAAAACCAATTAAAAAAAAAGATGTCTTTTCAAAATCGAACCTCTGATCAGGTCAAGAGACCTGTCAGCAGCAGCGCTACTAGATCTAATAGAGATGGTCTTGAAACGAGAGTTGAAACGTCCAGCCACACTCCCGAGTCTCAGACCAAGTTTACACGCCAGATGGAATAGGCGAGAATATAATAGAATAATATTTTTCGATTAATATTGCTGTCGAAATAAGGATGGAAATCGTATCAGTTACCAGCCAGAAGTCCTCTCGCGATGGGCTCAGTACTTTGATGAATTAATAAATGATCAGTTCAACGAACAGCTAGAGGCTCCACCAGCAGATGATATCATGCTACTGCCACCTAGCATCGAAGAAACACGGAAGGCCATCCGTCGGCTCAAAAACAACAAGGCACCAGGTACCGACGGATGGGGCGGCCCGGTGGTGTATCCGATAGCGGCGCCGGTCTTCACACGGCAGGACCGGGGTTCGAATTCTGGCGGACCGCCTCCCCGTATGCAAAACTGACTATTCAGCTACGGGTAAAACATAAGTCATAGAAAGCTATGAATAGCAGGCCAAGACCTACAGAGGTTGTAGTGCCAAAGAAGAAGAAGGTACCAACGGAATAGTAGCCGAGCTGATCAAAAACGGTGGTGCAGCACTCGAACAGAAAATTCGTCAAATCATTACTGAGGTATGGGATAGCGAATCGATGCCTTGTGATTGGAATCTCGGCATCATCTACCCCATATACAAGAAGGGAGATAGGCTAGAGTGCAGCAACTACAGGGGTATTACGGTGTTGAATACCGCCTACAAGATTCTCTCCTTAGTAATACAAGATAGACTTGAAGAGAGGCTTCCGAAACGGAAAATCAACCACTGACCAGATATTCACCATGCGGCAATTCTTGGAGAAGATGGCGGAACAGCAGCTACACTCCTATCATCTCTTCATTGATTCTAAAGCCGCATACGATAGCATAGCCAGGGTAAACTAAACCGGCCAAGCTTACCAGGCTTGTACGAATGACGATGACCAACATCACATGCCAGGTGAAGGTGGATGGAAAACTCTCAGGGCCGTTTGCTTCCACCAAGGGTCTGCGCCAGGGAGACGGGCTTGCTTGCTCCCTATTCAATCTGGCGCTAGAGAGGGCCATCGGAGACTCGGAAGTCGAAACTTCGGGGACCAAGTCACTCCAGATCTTGGCATACGCTGATGACATAGACATCATTGGTTTGAGGCTTTCCTATGTAGCAGAAGCTTACCAAAGGATCGAGCATGCGGCACTGAACCTCGGGTTGGAGATCAACGAGGTAAAAACCAAAATAATGGTGGCACCACCAGCGGCCCTGCTAACAAACACTGATTTACGCAGGGGTGATGTACAGATAGGTGATCGCACCTTCGAAGTCGTCCGAAACTTCACCTATCTGGGGTCAAAAGTCAGCACCGACTACAACCTGAGGAAACTTCTCCACTCAAAATACCTGTCGCTACGGACGAAGCTGGGACTGTACAGAACCTTTATAGTCCCGGTACTCACATACGCCTCTGAGACTGACGAAACCCTCTTAGCCGCGTTCGAGAGGAAGATGCTCAGAAGGATTTTTGGCCCCGTATGTGTGGAAAGACAATGGAGGAGCCGCTACAATGACGATCTCACCATCGTGCAGCGAATTAGGATCGCCAGGCTCCTGTGGGCTGGTCATGTCATGAGAATGGCACCGGACGACCCAGCCCGTAAAGTCCTTTTAGGCCGTCCACATGGACAGAGGAGTTGTGGTAGGCCCAAACTGAGATGGAGTGATGGCGTTGATGCGTCCGCCAGAACGGCCGGGATAATGGATTGGCAGATGACGGCACTAAACCGTGAGCGGTATCGAGGATTGTTGCAGCAGGCCAAGACCGCGAAGCAGTTGTAGCGCCTGATAAGTAAGTAAGTAATATTTTTCGACACCGAGATTGAGAACACATTGATGTACTGTTTGAACTAGACACAACAAAACATTACAACCCAACGCGCTCATGTCCTCTAAATGCCTTTAGTGATTGTGTTTGCGAAACCTAAAAATAAATCATGATTAGGCGAAATATGCTTTCGCCATTATCATGGACAGTTAACGCTGGTGATAGGAGTTTCAGTTACGTTTCATCCGTGCAACAGTACGGTTTGGGCAAGTGTTTGTTGGTTCAAGTGTGCAACAGCTTCAGCGATGGCTGCAAATCGTAAGCATAAAGCAAACTTTCTCAACTAGGCGTAATTTTTAACAATATTTCAATCATTGCTTTGTAGGAGCGTTCACGATATTAACGACACTTCTTTTGTTGATTTGTTCCAACGGTTTAATCAACGCTGAACGGGTCGTGTGTAGTTACTCGAGCTCCGCTGTTAAGCGACCGGGCGAGTACAGCTTTCAACTATCCGACATTCCACTTTCACTCTGCACCCACGTGGTTTACGATCATTTCGATATTGATTACTATACTTACGAATTTCTGGCCAAAGATCTGGAATTTGACGTGTGGGACAATGGTTTGCAAAAGTTCGCGGACCTAAAGCGCAACAAAACGGACCTGAAGCTGCTGATAAGCATCCGCAGTCCGATCTTGCTGAGGGTGGCCGGAGAGGCGATAGCGCGCAAGACCTTTATTGCGAACGTTCTTTCGTACGTGGAGTGGATGAAGGTCGACGGTGTTGAACTGTATTGGAGCGGAAGCGACGAGGAAGTGTTGTACTCGTTGATCGAGGAGCTTCGGAGCAGTTTCGTGGCTGCCGGACACCCATCGACGGAGGTGAACATTTTGGCACAGATCGATCAACCGGTCGTCGATCACGCACGGTTGTGCAGGTGAGTTGTACGCTCATTCCTTATCACAAACTTCTACATTTCATAACTTTTTCTGCGCAGGCTGGCCGACTATGTGCATCTTTTAGTCACCGGCGAACGACGCCCAATATATCGCGGCAACAGCTTAACGCCAACCGTGAATACAACGCTTGACGTAGGCGAGCATAAAAATGTCAGCTTCGAGCGTGCCTTAGACCACTACATTGAAGCAAGCTGTCCCGCAGAAAAGATCGTACTGACAACCTTGTTAATCGCACAAACATACACCCTTGGCAACGTGGAAAACCGAGACCCTCCGAAGGAACTTTCCACTTTTTGCACGCTCACGAAAGGAATGGCCTTCTGCGTTTACATGGACATGTGTCAGAAGTTTAACGAAAGCGGCTGGACGTTCGGGTGGGATGATGCGGAAGGATTAGCACCGCACGCAAGGCAGGGCAACGTTTGGGTGTCCTACGAAAATGAGGCGTCGGTTGGGCGGAAGGGTGAGATCGCGAGAAGCAAACAATTGGCCGGTGTGTACGTGTTATCGCTGGAACTGGATGACTATCGCGGTAAGTGTGGAAGCGGTCTGTACCCTTTAATAACGGCAATCAGCAGATCCTTTCGGGGCACGGCAAACGATGAGGCGGCCACGCACTCAAATTGATTGACCAATCGATGACGATCCAACTGGCAACGATCGCAGCTAATAATGTTAAAGTTAAACAGCGTTGGCTGTAAATAAATTGAGCTTTAGAAAAATAAATAAATGTTATAGAGTTCTTATTTACTGTTCGCTTCTAACAGGTCGGCTGATAATTGTTTGGCCGGAGACATAAATGGCGCTAGTAGATTTGAACTTATATATTTTATAGTTTTTACCAACCTTTAAACGTGTTCTGTCAACATTCGATAGTAGAGATGAGAATAATCACTCTTTTCGAAGAGTTGAATCAGAGTTAGTGAGTGGTTACAAGGATTCGGATCTTTGGCGCCATGTTGGCGCATCGAGTGAGAGTGAGTTTGATGCCAAAAGGAGTGAGGCACTAGGCGGCGCAACGAGTGAGAGTGAGTTTGAAGCCAAAAGGAGTCATTAGTCGGCGCAGAGATTGAGAATCATAAAAAATCTTTATGATGAGTTGAAACTATAAACTCACTCACTCACTCTTACTCAATGTGCACATCCATATTCGATAGCACTCGAACAATAACCTTATGAGCTAGAGCTGTTTTGTGTGACCCAACTTTTGTGTTTTCAGTCATCATGGAAATGAAGAAATTTTGTGAGATGATAACATATTGCTTTTTAGAAGGGAAAAATACAATCGAAGTAAAAAAAGGCTTGAAAAGGAGTTTTTGGACACTGTATGCTAGATTTACACGAAGATAAATGAGCACTGGAACGGTGAAAACAGCGGACGCCTAAAAGCAATGGTTACGGATGAAAACATTAAAAAAAATCCACAAAATTATAGATAGTTGCCACCTTAAAGATATCTAAGGAACGTAATGAACATATCGTTCACGAGTATTTGGATAGAAGACAGCTCTGTGCAAAAACACAACAACGAGTTGATGATTCGGAGCAGTGTTTGGAGCTGTTTAAGCGAAATAAATCCGAGTTTTTGCGTCGTTACCATGGATGAGATTTAGCGTCACCCCTACACTCCAAAGTGTAATAGACTGGACGCGATGAACCTGCTCCAAAGCGAGGAAAAACGCAACAATCAGCTGGCAAGGTTCGGGCGCCCGTGGTGCTGGCGGGCCTGATCCCACTTCGCCTACAAGTGGAGGAAATAGCCCGATGCTACAAGCGGCACCAGCAGGCACTGCAACGGCAGGTGCTGATCGACACGGATGTCATCAAGCGCCTTGAGCGGTCGGCAACCTTGGCGCAATGGCAATCATCGTGGGACCAGGAGGCCGGTCATCCGACCAATAGCAGGTACAAGCGATGGAACCATCGTGTATTGCCAGACATAGCCGGTTGGGTAGGACGGAAGCATGGCGAAGTGGGATTCCTTCGAGAGTACTTGCACGTCATGGGATTCGCCTCGGCTCCGACCTGCCCATTCTGCGCCGACACTGCCATCGTCGAGTCGGTGGAACACGTGATGTTTCGATGCCCACGATTCGCCTACACACGGGTGCAGCTTCGAACGAACGCAGATGGCGTTATTGTGTCACCGGAGCAGCTGGTGAGCTGGATACTGTCGAGCCCGAAAGCCTGGCAGCGAGCAGCGGAAGTGGCAAGGCGGATCTGCAATTTTCTGCAACAGCGCTGGCTAGAACACCAGGCAGCCGAACATGCGGTGGTCACCGGCGCGATCATTTCCACCGCTGCCCAGGCCGAGGCAATACGGCAACAGGCTCGCCGCGAACGACGCAATGCGGGTCAGCGTAGACGACGCCGCGAACTACGGGAGAGACGCGCCCTCATAGATGATGCAGAAAGAGGGATTATCGGACGACCGATATCACCTCAGCGATCTTAAAGCTCCCCTCGCAACCATGCTCCGACACTGCCCGAAGAGCTCCTTCGTCGTCGGCTGAGGCGAATCCATATTCCTCCGAAACCGATCACCACCGATAGAGGAGGAACTAGCGCGCCGATTACGCAATCGGCGAGAGCGCGAACGACTACTTCACCATGCGGGCTCGGATCTCCGTCGCGGCATAAAGTCGGAGGGAGCATGCGCTCGCTTGTTTTGTGTTTGTAATTGTGATTGTAATTGCGTATTTGTCTCCGTTTGCTCGTTTATTCGGGACTATTGGGCGAGGAGCGTGCCTTACCTATTGCAAGCGTCGAGTCGCTATCGCTACTGGCAGCTACGCCCATTTTTGGAAATGCAACCGGTACTGGATTGGTGCATGTATAAATGTATATTCGTCTATTAGAGGAATAAAGCAAGCACATGTTATTGAAAAACTGTAAAAAAAGGTTAGGGCGTCAGATTTTTTTCGATTCGCAAGGAAAAATCTTCATCGACTATCTTGAGGAAGGAAAGACCATTAACAGCAACTACCATATCAAGTTATTGGAGCGTTTGGACGAAATCACCAAAAATCATTTGTTCTATTTATACATGATGGTACTAATATTTTACCACATAATGGACACCTACTATACGCGGACGACATAAAACTGTTTCTTCTAATATCCTCGACGAATCATATATGTATACTTCAATGTTATCTTGACTCTTTCTTCTCGTGGTGTGGATCAAATGATTTAGAACTATGCACGCATAAATGCTATTCAATTTCTTTCGGGCGCCCCTATGCAATGAAAATTGCCACAAGTTACCTTCTACCCAATTGTCCTATACACCGTGTGTCTTTAAATAAAGATCTAGGTGTATGTCTGGACGAATCTCTGTTATTTAAGGAGCAGACTAATGCAGTTATAGCTAAAGCACGTACAATTCTAGATATTATAAATCGTCTGTGTGTGGATTTTTATGATCCTCTTTGTCTTAAGGCCCTATATTGCTGTTGGGTTAGATCTACTAATGAATACGCATCTGTGATCTGGGCTCCCGCTGGTATTACTGCCTTACAACGAATAGTGAGCATTGAGAGAAAGTTTACCCGTATGGCAATTGGCTCTTTAATTTGGCAATCTAGTGTCCCTATGCCTCCATATTTAGTGCGTTGCTGTATGCTGGGTCTTGTGAACCAAGAGTCCCGCTTCGCACATGCGCAGGCGATTTTCATTGCTAATATCCTATCCAATAACATTGATGCACCTTCCCTACTATCCTCCTTAAACCTATATGTCCCTTGTCGTCGTCTTCGGTCTCGTCCCCCTCTGTTCACAGCGGTGCGTGTTACGTCTTTTGGTCAAAATGATCCGTATCTTCGAGCGATGACATCATTTAACAACTTCTCACACCTATTTGATTTTAACAGAACTATTTCTACTTTCCGGTCCCGTCTTTCTAACGATTCTGAGTGTTTAAATTAATGTCTGGCTGTCCCACCCCCACCCCTTACTAGATTTTAAGACTAAAGTTAAGTTAGAGTTTATCCTATTTTTGTTAAGCCGAAAGGCGGACACTTTTTTAAATATAAATATAATGACCGCATAATATTTTTGTGTAGGCCCCTTGTGCAGAAACGAGGCCTTCTTGAAAAGTGTCCCAAAGAAATCAGGAGGCCTCTTACAAAATGCTTGTATAAAACGTCGTGAACGGAGGGGGGGGGGGGAATGCGCCAGTGGGAATTACCTCTTCGGCGAGGTCCCGAGCGGCCGCTCCCTCCCCACCTAGGTTGATCCGCCACTGGCTGGCACAGCAGTGAACATCCCGCATCGACCAAGCCACTACGAGAATGCTGACCAAGCCAAACCCACGAATCGAATGGATTTATTACCAATTAATCGATAAGAGCAAGTAAGTTTACTTTGAGTGTCTCTGGATAGAGGACGCGCCTCTAGTGTTGAATAAAATAGTTTTTAAAACATACTCGATGCCGTCTAATCCATAACTACGTATAAATTTTTCAAAAATAGTTTTGCAGAATTTATGTTAATACGATTGTAGCGCTTTATTAAATATCGTGGTATGATGTTGCATTTCATCAATAAAATTTTTAATGAAGAAGTTTTTACTCCTGCGCAAATGAATAAATAGAACACAAACCAAAATTACAATACACCGCATCGAAAGCTGAAACAGATCCATCAAATACATTTTAAAGTAAATGAATGAGAGAGAAGAATACAGTTGATTTCGCTCTCTTTCGCTTTATCTACAGTATCAATGTCTTGAAATAGTTTTAAGAAACAATCTTAACAGCTCTCTGTAGAATGGGCCCTTTAAGTCTCAAAAGAGTTTTATTATTGTTTTATTAGAGCAATATTAGACTTAAAATTAGTATTAATGAAATGACACCAACAGCATTGCAACAACTATGATAAAACTTAAAGTGATTCTTGGGCAGGTAACGAAATTATCTACACAGTTATCAGATATATCCAGATATATCCAGATCTGGCTCCCAGCGCCTATTTCCTTTACTCAGATCTCAAAAGGATGCTCGCTGGGAAGAAATTTTCGTCGGATGAAGAGGTGTTCACCGAAACTGAGGCTTTTTTTTGAGGCAAAAGACAAATACTATTACCAAATGGTATCGAAAAATTTAAAGATCGCTATAACAGTTTTACTATCATAGGCCAAACAATTGTCAGCCCACCTGTTATACTTAAATCAAATTCAACACTGACATTTCAATTCAGCCGTATTAAAAAATTGGAAATTTTTAAAGAGAAACAAACTAAAAGCAACATTTTCCTCTTCAAAGTACACCTTGCTGCGGGAGAAAACTCATAACAGGGGAAATACTTTATTTGTCCCTTTCTTTTCATCCCTTCCAATTACTTTTCCCATCGTTCGCTAAGGATGTGAGCACCTTGTTAAGCAGCATTACGGCTGAAACTGTTCGACGATAAAAGATTGGGACCGAAGCGTACCATCATAATGCTTTCCTAGTTTCCTAAAGGGACAATCCGATCACTTCGGTTGGGGCTTACGATTTGCTTGAAAAATAATTTCCAAAATAAAGCACAATTCATATTGGTCGGACGAATTTTCCTTCAGTAACAAATATTACGGACAGTACTGCGTACCTTTTCAATAAACCTTTAACACTTTGCTCCCCATAAAAAGCATCATTAAAACTAAATCAAACGATACAGGTTGGCGAAAATGATTCAGTAAAGAAAGCAAAATTCGCTCATGTACTGTGGCAAAACCCACACTCAATAAAAACAGCAGGGGGAAGAAAAACAGAAATCCGGAGGGTTTTTCTTTCGATCGATTTTATTTGATTGTTCTGTTGCGCTGAAACTGGCTGGCTTTGCTGGGCTACCATTCCGTGCTGATCCCCTGGCAGTTTAACGCGGGGTTTCTGTACGGTGAAAGGTACAGGTGACTGGTGAGCCTTTTCTTTAGGGGGCTGCATATTTTCAGGGTATGTATTTGTGGAGACAAACTTTCGCTTCCTTCTTTTGCTGTGTCGTTTCACCGGTTGAATGTTCGCACCGACAAGGCTGTGCCAAAATCGCTTCTTCTGCTCGTGATGCGTGATTAGCCACCCACGCGTGTCTGGGTGCTTTCGAAGGAGGGTGATAAGATGGGTCCAGAAATAAATTCAATGTGCTTGCTGTAAGCTGCCGAGAGTGATAATCATTTCCATGAAAGAGTGGTTTAAAAATCTACCTGAATGATAGGGAAAAGCTTGACAAAATGAACCCATATTTCAAGGAAACAACAATTAAATTTGTCAGCATTAATTAAATATGCACAAAGGAGTTACATTGCATTTTGCGAACAAGAAAAGAATGTGATTCAAGTGTACGAACTCAACACGACGACCATTCACCCGAATGATGCACATTTATCGCGAAGAGCAGTAATTGTAACGCTTCATCTGGTGGACGGTTTTTCTCGTTTTTTCGTCCACTTTTTCTCTTTACCAAAAAAACCCGAAAAGGTAACCGCACTGGTCGATTGGTTTTGGTTAGTTTTCTGCACGGGTAAGCATTGTTGGATGGCCCTTCCAGCTATTACAGCTTGTGTACCGTGCATGTGTACACACACAAATGAGCAACAGGAAAGTTTTTCGTTTACTTCAATCGCACACTGAGAAATGAAAAGATGGGAAGGTGTTTCGTGTTAGCTTCTTTTAGTTTTCGAACGATGCAAAACATTTATATAAATGGAATGTGTTTTAACAGAAAGAAATAATTATAAGAAGTAATTTACAGCAATTTAGAAGGTTGATTTGGGCGAAAGATTGACTGAAGTTGATAGTAAGCAGGAACTATTTTCCAGCTAAGGAAATGCGTTTATTAGTCGGTACAAACTCGTACCGATGTGGTTTCAATTTTGCAGTCGAATGAATGCTGTCACGTGCCGCCCAATTTCCCAGCATCGCTTCGAACACTGTACCAAAATTGTCCGGAAAGCGGTGCTCTCAGCCGTCAACTCGCATATAATCGTGTTCCGCCGTGTCTCGTTGGGCGCTACTGAGCAGCTCCTGAGCGCCGAAACGATGATCGACGGATAATTAGCGACCGAACAAACGGAACCGTTACGCTGCATGGGGGGTGGAGGGGTTGGGGGGAGGGAGAGGGGGTGCCTGGGAAAACCGTTACACCCGGCTGAGCATATTCACCTCGCTGCTCAATTGTTCACTCGCCTGTGTTTTGTCCGCCATCAGTACTTTACCGCCGACCGTCGGTTGGTTTCACTGTGGAGGCAAAACGAGAGCGAAATGTGTGGCTAACACACTGCCAATCAAAAGTTCGTACATCGTTTATCGAGCATGTGTGTCCGTAGTTTTTTCTCCTTTCTTCCGCGTACCAGCAACCGGGCGTCTCCATCGAAAGCGCTTTCACCTTAGATGGAGGCGCCTGGTGCTTTGAAGCGGGGAAACAATGTGTCATGTCCAAGGATAATGACACATGAAAAACTTTCTCCTCTTGGTGCTATCAACTTCAATGCACACACACACACACTCACACATACCACTGCCTCATCGAATTATGGCGACAATTGCAGGGGTCGTCAGATTACATCCTCTTTTATTTTGAAAGGAAAAAAAAAAACACACACACACACACACACACACACACGCTCGCACACATCGTTGCGTCTTGTATGGTTTGCCCTTGAAGCTTAATCTTCATTTAGCGCGTTGCGAGCGGAAGCGAACGAAACCTGAATGTACCACTCATCCGGGAAGGTTTATCACCTTGGTCGCTTTACCCTGCATTATCGTACGTTTCGATGTTGGGTGCATAGATGGGGAATGGGGAAGACCGAGGGAGGCACACTTCGAGGTCTAATCTGGCCTTTTATCTTCATTACAAATGAAAGCATTTAACGGCTTACATTTTCGGGCCTGGAAGGATCCCATGCTTTCATGCTGATAGCGCACACTTTTCATTAGAGTTTTCCGGGTTTTTCCTCCCCTCCCTCCGTGTGAGAAGGGGAGCCCACGTTGCTGTTGCTTTATTTTTTTGCACACCTCCCGCAGTAGAAATAAAAACACGGACGGTAAAAAAGGAAACAAACACGACACATTGCGGCGAAAACCTTCTGCTTTGGGAAGAGTGTGTTTGAGTAAGGCGCTCTTGAGGCGTGAAAAATAGGAATCACAATCAGCTACCGGTGCGCAAGAAGAAGGTGTTTTATTTAAGCAAGAAAACCACGTCCCTCCTCCCTCCCCATCCCCCCTCGGACCCATCTATAGCTGCCTTGCATATCTACCGGAAACCAAGAAAAGGGCAAGTTTGCTTTATGATTATGAAAAACAACCAACCGCGATTGTGACCGAACCGAGGTGTGTGTGCGTGTGTGTTTGTGGGTGTTTCCATTATCCTTTTCGCCATTACGGTTGGGATGAGAGTGTCGTTGAGTTCAGCGAACCGTACAAAATAAAACAAAATGCAATGGTTCTTTATGGTTTTGGAGAGTTTGCAGAAAGGTGCGAGCTAGCACCCTGGCCTCACAAAAAAAAAACAAAATGGCAGATATAAAGGAAAATTCTGCCACAACATCAAAGCTTTCTGTGGGGAAGCTCGCGAGAGCAACAGTTCATGCTAATTTGTCCGTATCTGAGCTAGATGTTCGATGGAAAATTATATATTTTGAGGGCAAAAATTTAAGTATGGAAAGTTTGACATTAAGAAGAAATAAATCGATCATAAAAAAAACAACTAACGAATGAGCCTCGCGCTAAAAAACTAGCAATCAATTGAACCATTTTTTTCACCACTTACCAGCAACCATGCGTCTCCACCGTAGTGCTTTTATCTAGATAGCGTACAGTCATACAAGAAAAAGTCCTTCTACTACGGACACCGGCACCAAACCGGGAAACTAATGCCACCTGCAAAGCTGAGGGCGTACCGAAAGCAGTAATTTTCACAGCCATGCCTTAAATTAATCTGCTAAAATGGCAGTAAATTTTCCCGCTTTTCCCAAAGAAAAAACCTCATCGATAGCGTGATGGAACGATTCATACCACCGCCCTTTTTCTACCGAGAATTGGTAATTGGTGGCAGGCGAAAGGGGAACCAAGAGTGGCAAAAACAAGCCACCATCTTACATCGTCTCACAGCTACTTGATGGGAAAATGGTTCAACTGGAAAAGTGGCCCAGTTCACTGTAGACTGAACGCCAATTAGTATCAATTAGTGGAGTGTGCCGAGGCTTCGGGCTGCTTACCGTAACCGTCACTTCTGCGAATTGGCCAGGGGGGTTTGGGGTGCGCGTGTGGAAAAGCAGCGGTGAAAATATACTGCGAAAATCCTGCCAAGGTAAGAATACGATACACACACGCACGCAGCCTCCAGTAGCGACAGCTGAGCACGATCCCTTAACCTCATTTTTCTTGTCCACCTTTTTTCTCGAAGCTTGTCCCAAACATCGGGGAAAGTGGCATAAGGTAAAAAGGGTGGCGGTGAAAGGGTGGAAAGCGAGTTGAAATGGCAGCAAAATGTCCAGCGCCATCGCAAGCTTTTTCACTGCCCATACAGTGGGCTCTTCTCGGTCTGGTGCTAAGCGTCATAAAGCATGGATAATGTGCCGCGTGACACGACTCGACTAGCGGATCTTTAGATTTTTCCGGCTCGTGGAAAGAAAACCCCTGGATGAGTGAAAGAAAGAGAGCAAGAGAGAGAGAGAGAGAGAGAGAAAGAGAGAGAGAGAGAGAGAGAGAGAGCGAGAGTTCAAGTGTCGTAATTTCCAGCGTCATGGTTGATACGCTTGAGTTACCGATACCTTCCCTCTTATTTTATTTCAGTTTGTGTTTTGATAGGTTAGAGTGTATGTGCAGTTTTTTTTCTGTGTGTGTGTGTGAGTACTGTTCTTCAAGGCCTTGAATCAAAGAAAAGGAAAAGCAAACCGCTCACCGGCGTTGGCTGCGGATAATGAGATTCCTGCGGGAAACCGGCTAAACCACCCAAAACCTACCACCAACATCAACATCATCATCGGCGATATCACGCCAACCGCCCACCCCACCGTGCCTTATCAAAGTTGCTGCTGCATTGGCGGGGGGGAAGTGTGCGTGTGGATGGGTAAAGGGATTTGGTCGATACATTTGCAGTCGCGCTTTACCGGTGATTGGTGGTGTGGGCAGGAATGGATGTTGGAAAACGATAACAAATTAAATTCATTCCGCTTTCAGCTTTCGCTCAAGCTTTTCACGTACTATTCAGAAACGTGCATCTTGTTTGCTTGTTTTGCAAACTACGAAGAAAAACAAATGTTGAGGACAAAAACACAGACCGCGCATTACAAAACATGCGAGACTTTATGTTTTAAAGACCTGTCCCCCTCCTACAACGTAGTACTTTTACTATGGCAAATTGAGCACGTAAATAAGTAATAAATCCTTGCACAGTTCGGACTGAGCAAGGATTTTTTCCGCCTTTTTGAAGGATAGCGAGGAGAGGTCGAACCAGTCGAGTCCCGGAAGGACACAAACAACCATCCCTTTGCATTTTGTATTCATTGTTTCGGGTATGACCTGCTTTTACAAGCGTTATGCTGCAGCACCAGTATTTGGCCGACACATAAAATTGACTCAATCCCGCGTGGTACGGGGAAATCCTTTTCAGGTTTTGGTCATATTTTCTTCTCCTTCTTTTTGTCTGACTGCCGCATTTAGTTACTGCGCGAGAAAATAAACTGCTGCACACCCGTCCTAAGCTAACAAGCTAACGAACGAACGATGAGATTTTCACCATTTTACTGTACCAAAAGAGGAGGGGTACGAACGTGAACACTGTGAACTACCGAACAGGCTACGCGAGACTGCATTTCGGGTGCAATTTCAATGTAGACAAGCAAATGGTTGAGAATATATGATGAGGAATTTTCCGGCTGCTTCAAACAATAACCGACACATTTCAACAAGCTTTTCCTGCGTTTTTTTCATACTGTAGAGGGTAGCTGGTGGTGTAAAATCAGCTTTCGGTCTGCCATTGTGCTGCAGCAAAGCGGTGCAAGTGTCTTGTCTATTTTTTAAGTATATTCCTTATGCAATATTAAGCATAAGGGGGGGGAGGGGGCGATGAAGAGTAGAGCGAGAAACTAAAAGGGAGATAAAGTACGTCGTTGGAAGCTTTAAAACTTGAGTATGTTCATTAAATTCTTCGTCCAACCCCTGCCCGTTCGTTTGACCACGCTTTTCCCGACAAAATTCCCAGCAAGACTTTCCTTTGAGGTTAGGGGGGGGAGGGGGCGATGAAGAGTAGAGCGAGAAACTAAAAGGGAGATAAAGTACGTCGTTGGAAGCTTTAAAACTTGAGTATGTTCATTAAATTCTTCGTCCAACCCCTGCCCGTTCGTTTGACCACGCTTTTCCCGACAAAATTCCCAGCAAGACTTTCCTTTGAGGTTAATTCAAACGTGGTACAGCGATCGGTTGCCGGATGGTTTTCCGAGCTGGAAAAGCATGCTCAAGCAAACCATAATCGCTCATAAAACCCTCCCTCCCACCAATCCCTCCCCCATCACTTTATGCGTGAAAAACTTTTCACAGTTTGGCTTCTTCGTTTCTTTTTCCCACTCCGTCGTTTATTACCTTCCATCACTTCCCATTGGCGGATTCCCATTGGCACCAGGTGCAGTACCGTACTTCCGGTTATTATCAGAAATCCACCTCCTCCTGTACACCCTCTGTCTTACTCTCTGTCTCTTTTCGGTTGCACCCCTCCGATGCACTATGGGCACTGCAGAAAAAAATACGGCATAAAACTATTTTTGAATGAAATTTCCTTTTTAAATGTTTTATGCAATAAACCACCAATTGCCATCTTCGTAACCGACGCAAATTCTAGAACATATTCCAAAACTAATTCTGGAACTGATTATTGGTTACCGTAAGTCAAGATTTAAACTTTTTCAATCCATTAACAGCACAACCTACAAGACGACCCGATGTTTTAAAGGGTAGCCATTATTTCTGATGCTCAAAGAGACCAAAACAATAGCCAGAAGTGGTCATAAAGTGCCTAGAAACGGTGTGTCAAAAAACAGATAAAATGTTCTAAAACACACGCACACACACACACACATGCTAATGATAAGTGACGGCGATAATTATAGTAAACGAACGTGATGGAGACGCCTAGTATCTCATAGTGATGTCAAGTTGAAAAATTAAAATTTCATCGTTTTTTCGCTATTTGAAGCTGTGCATATTTTTCATAAACATACAAACATTTGTTTTGTACATGAAATTATGACCTTTTCTCTGTTTTTCGGTATCCATTGTGCAAGGAGAGGTGTTTTTTTTTCTCTCGCTACCGACCAAAGGTTGGGGGCCAGCAAGCAAGGGAAAAGCTATACCAGGAATTGCTTTTAATAAAGATAAATTGAAGAGAAATTAAGATACGACTGTGAAAGCGGCTGCAAAGACTTCATCCCATCTTTCTTCTTTCTACCCTCTTGCCCCAACTCTCCCCTCTCGTGGTGCCACTTTCTATCACTATTAGCTGGCTTGGTTTTTCTCGCTCGCATGAAAAGGCCGTTTTCTTCATCCTTAGTACTTCACCAGATGTTGTCCAGAGTTTCCACCCCTCTTTCCACGTTTGTTCCTTCTACGCCGCCACACCTTCTCCGCCCATTGTGTCCCTCCTCTAATCCCATAGTCACCGTAGTGTGGGCCGAGATTCTGGTAGTTTTGTTTTCGTTTCACTCGCTGCTTATTTTGATTACGGTGTACGGTCGAATGCTACAGGCAGGATGTTTAACGATACTCCCACACACACACACTAGACATTGCTGATCCAGTGGTATCACATCGCGCATATATGACCACACACCATATGGCTAAGCAGTGGTAGAAACCGCCGTCGTCGGCCTCACTGTTTTCCTACCAATCCAGCACATTGCTAATGATACAAACAGCATCCACCCCTCCTTTACCTTCACTCTCCTGACCCCCTTCGCCCCCATCAAACCCCTCCCTTCATGGGGTTTCATTTTTATCAAGGCAAATAGTTGCGCCCGCGCCCACATCCCCAGATCTTCGGTAGCTTATTTACCGGAAACCATTTTCATTATCCAGTACCGGGGCGTACCCGGGTACACCACTAAAGCGGCGGTTTGGCCACAAACAGGACAAACAGCGCAAATCAACGGACCGGTAGTTCCGTGCGGTCCACGATAGACGAGATCCGGCTACACGGAAAACACCATCCTTGGACGGTTCCCGTTCCTTTTGCTCGGTACTGTGGGTTGGTTGTGTGGACGGAGAGGAGGGTGGGCGGGGGGAGGAAGGAAAATGAGAGGTATTGGTATTAGATGGAAAACATGACAGAAGAAACGAAGTGTTTGTTTTCATTTCTCACTCTCCGATGGTTGTATGGTATGGTTTGGCGCCTAAATGTAGGCTTTACGCGGCTCAGCGAGATCTAGTTGGGACGGACAAGATGAACTACAGAACCGTACCCGAACGCTGTGAAAATGGTCGTTGTTTTCATTAAACGCTAAGAAACCTTTGAGGTTTTTATCTTAACTTAGTAATTTATATTAAATATTGCATGAACTGTTTGCAGCATTTTACTATTAGATTTTATAAGAGACGACTAAACCAAACCCTACATTTGTTTTACTTTTGATAGTGGCTTCTTTCATCTTAATATCTGATAGTTGAAGCAAAAGAAGAATTTACGAGAGATGAAACAGTCATCAGTATAATATAAATATATTTTGAACTTAAACACTTGCTTAAAATTCCAATTTCTGCGACGAACTACCCATTTCATGTGAATAAGATGATAAAATAGATGCAGAAACTATCCTCCAATATGAAGATAGCTCAATTAAAAAATTATTCTATACCCCTACCACAAATTCGCTCCACTTGCAAGAAAAGAATTGGCTCGTGTTTATTGCTGTTCAAGAATGGTTCCGGTTTTCGAATCACAGCACACATTGGTCACCCTTTTACGACCCAAAAGCATCTTCTACGTGCCGTACCAACTTCCTCTAAAAACAAGTCACACCCGCCAACATCAGTGAGCATAAAAGTGGAAATGCTCACTTGATGACTGCCCTTAACAAACCGGCCAGCTTCCGTGGTGTCAGTTTATTGGGCAGTAAAACTTCTTCCCGGTGCAGAGAACAATCTGACCGGTCGAGTTCCACCGTCTCGGTGCGTCGGTCACTCGGCGACCGGACTAATCAAATTAATAACTCTATACCCGTTGCAGCTGCACCGACTTGCTGCACCGGAGCTACAAACAAAGAAGCGGTACGCCGTAAAACATGCTTCCACAGATTTTACTAACTTTATTTGTCGTCCGTGGGTGACTGTACGCCATCTTCTCGTGTGTTTTTTTATTATTTAAAGGTCGTAGCGTGAAACCCGCCAGAAGAGTATTTGGGAACTTGTTTTATGTGAAGTAAACTTGCTTGCGTTGAGCATTAGTAAGGGTGCTTTATCAACGCATTTATTATTATTATTCGAAACTTTGGTTAATAAGTAGAAGAACCTTCTCGCTTGCTTATCATGTTGCTCACATTTTAAGCTAAATTTTTTGTATCATAAAAACAGACGCACAACCACTCAAAGAATAGTGGTGCGTAGCTCTTATTGTGTGTTTTGCATCTCACTACGCTGCCACATCGATAGCCTGTACGTTAACGTTTAGTCGCCTCACTAAGAAAACATCCAGTTCAAATCTCGTTTCCGATTGCTGCAACACTTCGCGATAAAGTTATTTTAAAAACGATTGTTATTCCTGTGGGTCGCACCCCTTCGCCCTTAAATCGTCAAAAGTCTTTTTGTAGCGGCCAAGCATCCCGTCTCCAAGTCCCGCCGGTAGCTCTTGGAAGACTTTTGGCCCCTTTGCAAAACTATAACTTCAAGCAAAAAGTAACAAATAACGAGCTTCCGCTTCGGTGTTGAAAAATTCATGACGCTCCAAGCATGTCGATGCATCACGGGAGTTGTTTATTCCTTTTTCGCACAAGTAAAATGAAGCACCCACATACAGAGGAACAGCAATTCCGTCCGTAACCTTTGCAAGGTACACAAATACACAGGCCAACAGTAACAGAGCCAGCCGTCGTAGGTGTTGGAATTAAAATGAAATGTAAAAGAAAAGCAAAAAAAGCACACGGAAAGGAACCGGCGGAGCCAAAGCGCTTGGCTTGTTTTAATGCTTCCCCGAGGCTTGTTCTGACCCGGGTGAGTCGTCGGGTGGAGTTTGCCGAAAACCTGATCTACCAAATAAAAATTAAAAACACCACACTTACAACGTAAAACTGTTCGCACACCCGTACGGTAGTGCATTCATTTTCACCTCTTGGAATGGGAACTACTATGGGGGGATCAAATGGGGAGGGAGGGGGCGAGAAGAGCTGTAGTGAAAGGGCACGGTTGGGTGCGAATCCGCTGGCAGCTTTCTACCGGGGCGATAAATCTACTCCATAAAACAAGCCAAACTCTGCTTGTACCGGGAGGGGGGGCGCAACGAAAACTGGTTCTTCGCTTTTCCCGCACTACAACCGATGTGCTCGGGAGAGGTTGGGAGCAGGGGGAGACTTGTGTTGTTCATTGTATGGAAGTTTTATCGTCGACTTTCGATTCACTTGCTGCTGTTCGGTTTCTTTTTTTTTTTGGTTTTCTCCGTTTTTTCAACAAACAAAAAACAAAAGCTCACATACCCGCGTGTGGATTTTCCCGGGCGTTTTTCGTTTTTGTTTTCGCGCTTTCATCGTGCTGTTCTTTTGTTTTCGTTTTGGTAAGGCAGCGAAAACTTGACGTTTGATTTTGCGGGGCAAAGTTTTCTTGCCGTGAGTGTGAGAAAAGTGCGCTCGAAATGTGCAACCAAAGAACCGAGCTGCTGTTTTTGATTTTTAATCAACATTTCGGGGTAAATTGTTACAATGATGGTGCAGCCAGTGCAAGTAGCTTACTGTTGCGTCGATTATTCATCACGAAAAAACAAAGCAAAACCGTTGTATATAAAGAAGTACACCAGAACTACAGCAGTACGCCCCTAAAAGTATGCAATTGAACGTTTCAAATAATGCACTCTAGTAAATACATTGGAAAATGCAGCTTATTATTACATTTCATTGCTTGTACGCGTTTCTCATAGCAAAAGGAAACATTTCTTAAGTAAGAACCACATTTAATGTAACGCCAACAATGGAAAAATTTATTCATAAAGCAAACAACATGAACATATGATGAGGAGCTACTACAAAACGTTGATTTTTATTTTTTTTATATAAAACCTGTTAATTTGTCGCTGTCTCATGTGGGAGTGCTCTTTTCCAGTTTCCCAATCCCAATTCTTATTCTTATTCTTTGCTCCACTATTCAAGATTCGTTTTCAGTCGAATAATTAATTTGTGATGCTTATTGCCTAACCACTAGGCGCAATACAATATTCGAACTGCAATACTAACTAGAAAGAGTGCAGGAAAATGTCAAATTAGAAGCAAAATTAAGGAAAAATCAGGTTTTTGTACATGTTAGACCCATTCTCAACGTTAATACTATTTGAAGCTGAAAAAATGTGAAAGAAAGTCATCAAAATAATCGCTTGACAGAAAAGACAGAATATTCATCACCTTTGAGCGCACTTTAAGCTTAGTTTATTTATTTACTTTTTTACACTTCTTGCACTAGGAAAAACGAAAGAAAAAAAGAACGAGAAAAAGTTTAAAGACCAACCAGAAAACAGTACCAATGGGATTAGAAAGGGAGGAACCGTACATTTTCGAACAAATGTTAGAAGCAAAACTTTCCACCAATGAAATGAAACTAAGGAACACTTTTAGAAAGAGTAGTAAGAAAAAAATGGGGCAAAAAAACGAAAGAGAAACAGGAAAAAAAACAGAAAAGTGAAACAAAAACAAAAAAGCGAAAAACAAAACATACATCGCAACACAACATACAACAAACACTCATAGCTAAGCACACTGTGTTGTTGGGGGGGGGGGGGGGGGGGGGGGGGGGGGGGGGGGGGGGGGAACGGAGAGTGGTAAATGGTGGAACAAAGGGAAATATGCAGAGAGGCAGTTGCGGAAAAACAAGTGCTGTAAACTTTTTCGCTTGTGTTTAGTTTAGGGAATGACTTTTGAGCACGATTACGTGTACGTGTGGGCGCGCGTGTGTGTGTGTGTTTGTAGAGAAATGGTTGTGGAAAATCGTAGCCCAGCAGCTTTTCTGCGCTAGGGATGGAGATTCTCTCGTGGCCATACACACACCAAACAATGAGACTCCGGAAAACTCCAGGAAAAGGAAATAAAATACTTACGGGTGGGGACAGAAGAAAAAAAACAAAAACACAGGCGCGTGTGTGTGTGTGTGTGTGCGAACATGTGTGTATTAATATGTTCGACGGGAAATGTTAACATTCGCACGTTCGGCAAACAGAACGTGCGGCTAAGCGTCACACATCGAAGTTTCACCGCACGGAAAATGGTACCCACGCGTACGGCACGAGGGAGGGGTGAAGGGGGGATGGTAAGGGGGGGGGCGTAGTTTCGTTCCAGCCAACGTTTAATGGGTGCAAATATGCGCCGGACAAATTGTGTGACGGCGCGTGTGCACGCTCGTGCCATGCGGGTGAGTAAGTTTGAACGCGCACGAGGTCCTTTCGAATGGTTGCAGCCGGAAAAAAAAGATCGTTAAACACGAGACACACCGGTTGAAGACAGGGTTCGTCAAATGAGTCTGTAATCACGATCGTTTTCCAGCAAATGTTTTGTAATAGTGTGTCGTAGTACAGCGTTTCTCGATAGATCTGAGGCATACAGCAGTTGAAGTTTCATCATCGTCAAGCAATCTTCGACTAGCGGCAAATGAACTGCAAATGTCATATGCATTCTAAGAGATGCGGGAACTTTAACTTCAAGCAGCGTCAATTGAACTGAATTACTCAAGGAACGGATGGCTGCGATCCCGGAAACAAACGTTCCTTTCGCAGGCGGTGTATTGTCGGGTTGAAAAGATGAAATTTGCCTCAAAATTGAACTAGGGGTAAATTAGCAGAACCGTTTAATTCGTTTTTAGGTAAATTTCAACTTTTCAACCAGAAAATACAGCGTTTCTTGATAGATCTGCGGCATGCGTCAGTTGAAGTTTCATCATCGTCAAGCAAACTTCGACATGCGGCAATTGAACTACAAATGTCATATGCATTCTAAGACATGCGGGAACTTGAACTTCAAGCAGCGTCAATTGAACTGGACCACTCTAGGAACGGATGGTTCCTATCCCGGAACTAAATGTTCTTTTCACAGGCGATGTATTTTCTGGTTGAAAAGTTTAAATTTACCTCAAAACGAATTAAACGGTTCTGCTAATTTACCCCTAGTTCAATTTTGAGGCAAATTTCATCTTTTTAATCCGACAATACACCGCCTGCGAAAGGAACGTTTGTTTCCGGGATCGCAGCCATCCGTTTCTTGAGTAGTCTAGTTCAATTGACGCTGCTTGAAGTTCAAGTTCCCGCATGTCTTAGAATGTATATGACATTTGCAGTTCAATTGCCGCATATCGAAGTTTGCTTGACGATGATGAAACTTCAACTGACGTATGCCTCAGATCTATCGAGAAACGCTGTACATCGCCTGTGAAAAGAACATTTAGTTCCGGGATAGGAACCATCCATTCCTAGAGTGGTCCAGTTCAATTGACGCTGCTTGAAGTTCAAGTTCCCGCATGTCTTAGAATGTATACATATGACATTTGCAGTTCAATTGCCGCACGTCGAAGGTTGCTTGACGATGATGAAACTTCAACTGACGTATGCCGCAGATCTATCAAGAAACGCTGTACAACAATCCGTTCCTGAAGTGGTCCAGTTCAATTGACGCTGTTTGTAGTTCAAGTTTCCGCCCGTCTTAGAATGCTTTTGACATTTGCAGTTCAATTGCCGCTTGGCGAAGTTTGCTAGACGATGATGAAACTTCAATTGACGTATGCCGCGAGAAACGCTGTAAGATAAGACAATCAGTCCAAAGAAACAGTTCTTCAGAATCTGCAAAAACTTAAATTGATTGATCACCCCTGGAGTTGCATGAAGCGATTCCAAGTGTACAGCCGCGGGCAGTTACGCAAGCCGGCCACAGCCACAAGACGCTAACGAGTAGAATTTATTTTAACCAACGCTTTACAAACAAAACCCCTTCCCGGTGCATGAATTTTCCCACCAGCATCACCCATTCCAGCCAACATCATTATCGATAACGTGCAATCACACACACACACACACACAACAAAAAGCCACAAACATGTGAACAACTTGACTGGCGCGAGTGGTGCCATTTTTGTTGCTGTCCGCAACCCTCTCACCGAGACTAACATACCAACCCCTACCCCCAAGTCCCCCCAACCCGGCAAAGCAAATAGAGGGATGAGAACAAAATACGCCAGAAAAATCTTTCCCAACCTGAGCGCACCGATAAAATGTCTTTCGGGAAAGTTATTTTAATCAACGTTTCGCTCGTTTTTTTCCATTTCTTTTCTTGCCCACCCACACACTGGCTGGGAGCAATTTTCCGCTCGATATGCGCCACCGGAAAAGCGTCACTTACCGTCCAAGTGTGAGTGTGTGGGATCCGGCGTTCATTAACGCTTTTTCCTGCTTGGCCGTTCATCGTCTTGCTCGTTTGTCCTGTTTGTTGGCGCCGGCTGGATGGATGAGTTTGCTCGTGCCGCTTCCGGACACTTTTCCACCAGAAGCTTGAGGGGCAATAGAGCGTGAGCGAGAGTGTGTGTGTGTGTGGGTATGTAAACAGTGGTCACGGCAGTAGCAGCAGAATATGCAACGTAATTATGATGCGCTACATGAGTGGTGGTACGTACATGTACCCAGCGCCAGAATTTCCACGAATCGGAAGCCTTCAAGCTATCTTTATAAATCCGAGCAGCCTGATGCGGGGAAAAAAAACAAGACGACGGGAAATTCACTTTCCTTTTCGATATTTATAATTGATTTTGCTGATGCGAGCCCGGGTGACCAGATCCGGTGCGTTTTGTTGCGCTTGACTCGCTTAATTTGATTTGTCCAGTATTAATTAATGATGAATAATTATCCAACGAATCAGCGGCAGGCTACTCAAGCGGATAAACGTGCGAAAAGAGCGCGTAATAGAGAGAGAGAGAGAGAGAGAGACAGTAAGAAAAGAAAATCAGCGGCAGTCTACTCAAGCGGATAAACGTGCGAAAATAGCGCGTAATAGAGAGAGAGAGAGAGAGACAGTAAGAAAAGAAGTGTATTATAAGGAATTATCTGCTCGGATTAGCACGGTATCAATGTTCATTAGTTGCCGTTGGTTGGATTTCTCACCTTCAACTTAGCATCCAAAGACGATTTATGAGCAGTAAGAATAAGCTGCTGCTTGCGGTTGTGCTAAAGTTCAATCGATATTGTTTAATTACTAGCTGGATGTGTACAGCTGCAAGGTGATGTGTCAAGCAAATTATTGAGGGCCGTCAGCACGTACGGACGCTGTTAGTGTGGATTTAAGGGCGCTTTATAGCTGCTACACTTGATGCTTTCTGTACTGAGAGTAGTTATGGTACTTGATCAGAAACCTTATTGAAACTTGAGAAAAAAACACGTTGAGTTGATTGTCGCATAATACAAGACTTTCTAGTCTAGGCTTCTATTAGTCTTGAGATCACTCGGAGTCCGGAAGTGGAAGTGGGCCTTCTGCAACAATTGGCTGTATCGCTCTCGGTATAGCACCGTCGTCTGGACGCATCAACGCCATCACACTATCTCAATTAGATCCTACTACTCTGTCTATGTGAACGACCCAATAAGACTTTATAGGCTGGCTCGTCTGGTTCGATTCTCGTGACAATATCAGCTCACTGGCGACTGACGAGTTGGTGAGGTCATTATAATGATCGAAAACGGCTATGAAGGTTTCGTCGATTGTGGACGGTGCCCATGTCTCAGAGGCATATGTGAGGACTGGAACTAGACCTTAAGCACGTTAGATAATTCAGTTTGTGCTTGAAGTATGTGTTCGTTAATACGGATGTCAATGGCGGATACATGTGTCTGTGCTGAGACGTCGGTAGTTCCTAGCACGGACGTATGGTGGCGCCACTAGAGAGCAGAATCAACAACAAGCGATCAAGCACGCGGCTTGAGAATGTCTCCTTTGAAACAAACTGATAAATCCGATAAAAAACAATAAATATACAGTCCCGCTCTACACTGAGCCATCACTACGCTAATGCTGCTAATTGAGAGATCCTGAAGTCGATCACGACACGCAAGCAGTAGCCGATATTGAAATCTTCATTCTGAAGACGTGTTCTCGCTGTTGACGTCGTCTTATTGTTACACCACTGAGCGTGCCGTGTAGTATCTGATTCCTGAGCTTCTTTGGATCTATGACTATTATGGTTTGGGGTATTATCGGGTAAAAGAAACCGGAAATTATTAGCTTCAAGAATCCAATAGCAATATACAATAAAGTCTCTTCTTGTGGCGCATTTTTTTTAGAGCTGATCTGGTGGATGCAGAATAAATCTTTGAAGATCTCATATCAACAAGCCTAAACAGGTTGTTGAGCTCTATCACATACGACCAAAAAAAAATAGCCTAAGCCATTCTATGAATGCAACGATAAGTCGTTGTTTGTGAAACTGTTTAGCAGTGAATAAACTAAATTAGGTTTAAAGTTACTTAACTACAAGTGGACTCTAGACATAAACGTGACATCAGCGTGCTGATATTGATACTGACTCTCATACAATCTAGACGTATTGCATAAAGCTTCTTAAACCTTAAAGTATGCATTCCGCTTAACAATGCACCGCCTTTCCATAAGCACTTTACAATAATCGTTCCTATTTGCTGTTGTTTCTCTCTTCCTCTCTCTCTCTCTCGTGCGCGCGCCATTTACAGATTCCTCACCTGGAAACACGCTGGGATTATCGATTGCGGCGGGAAAGCTGCCTGGTCAATTTGTACCCTCACCCGAGCACACTCTCCAAGGTAAGTTGCATTACTCCAATCAACCAATGAATTAAGGTTCCAGCAAACGGAAACATCTTCGCAAGAAGCATTAGCAGGAAACGACGTACGGAGCTGGTCAAGTGTCGATAGATCACAGCAATGGACAGCTCGACAAACTGGGCCTCACCGTCCCGCAAAACCGTGTGCTCACATTCCAATCCGTCATCCGTCTCGGTGATCGATCTCGTCCGTTTCGTACCGTGGCCGGGGTCGCTCCGTTTGATTGATAGACTCGATTGACTCCTACCCGAAGCCGGTGGAATGGAAGCACGGCAAGCATTTCAAACGTCCCATGCAACGTTCCCCGGACCGGCTATGGAGAATTTATTTCGCTCAAGTATGCGTCCACATTCCAAGCGCTGGACGCTGGAACATCGATCTGCATGGCACCGGCAGGCAAGTGAGCAAGGTGGAGAAATTTCACCGAACGAAGGCGTAACACATTTTCTTCAGCGCCATCGATTGGTTTCGATGCCACCGTACTCAGCCAGCACACCTCGGAAGTAAATCGGATTCGGACGAAACCCTACCCTCAAAATCTAGCCGAAAACAATAAATCCAATTACGAAGCACTCCAGCAGCATCGGTGGATTAAGGCTGCAGCTCGCAGTCAACTCCCTCAAGGCACACCAAGGCTTTACCCAGGCTCCGGAATGGAGAAAAACTGGTACGCCGAAATACGGTGTTCGAACCCGTTCGTTACAGGATTTACGCAAGCCGATACGATGCAGGCCCGTCTACTGATGTGTGGAATGGCAACGCAAACGGCCCATACATCGTACACCGTACACCGAGACTTTAATGTCTGCAGCACAACCAACATACCCAGCATCCCTTCGCTTCAGTCCACAATTAGCCAACCGTTGTAAGGCGACGGAACCCCAATGTACAGGGAAAGAAAATTGCAAAATGGAAAACTGCAACGGGAATGCACAATTTATGCCCATACCCCGACCGGCGAAGGAAGGCCATTGTTTTGCATTTATTCTGCCCCAGCTAGCGCGATCGGAACTCGGGATAGAAAATTGGATACCATCGGGGGAACATTCCCATCCTGGAGAAGCTGCTGAATCGATCCCGAAGATGGTCGCACGAAGCGGAAACCATGAGCTACTGCCCGGTGCTGCCCGGTCGCATAAAATGTATATTTAATTTGTCTGTACACAGGCATCCGGCATGTGTTGGCGATGCCGTTTTGCCCAGCTGGCATTGTGTGAGGGCCCGGTATTTCTTGGCCGGCGGGCGAGTTTTATTAGGAGCACGCTCGTTCGTTTGCTAGATAATATTTATCCTCGTTTTTCGCAGATACGTCATACGGACGGCGAGGAAAATTTGAATATTGCAATACCGCAAGCAGTGGGGGAAAAGGTTCGAGCGCCATCGAGCGACGCAATATTTATGCAGAATTAACCATCGTTGCCATTCTGATCTGGGTGTTTGTGCCGTAAACAAGCTCACAATGACGTTGGGAAATGTCGTAAGAGAGCTATGGTAGAAGCTCACCTTTCTTTAACGATTATTTAAACACTTTACAGACTTGATGTGTGTCATATGGTCTTAGTTGATTTATTGATAGATTGCGCTATAAAACAAGTGAAATAAGGAAGGTGATTCGATAAGTAGGTTAGGTCTAAAGAGCTACCAATTTTGGAACAAAACTTTTGAGGGAATCTCTTCTTCTTTCTTGGGCTAACGACCTCTTAGGTCATGCCTGCCATTTTTGCCTTACTACGCTTATGGTTATCGCATAGTTGGATATCCAAGAAACAATTCCTATGCCTTTTAATCTCAAACATGTTTTATTAAAGTTTAATCATGGGTGTACCAAATATAAATAGTTTTGTTATGACTTTTTATGATGCCCAACAGTTTTTTTATATTTTCATAAACTCTCAAACGTTTTGAAGAGGACTGAAAGAGTTATCCTTAAGACTAAAATGTATGTCAAATGAAATGC
>KZ062817.1:6344-27242 GCA_002091835.1 Anopheles maculatus
AATGAAATATAAACTTCAAAAATCTAATGAAATAGCCAGGAAAAACCTTATCGCAGCTAAAGAAAAACAACAAGCTACGCTTAACAAAAATACCAACCCAATAAATATCAAAGCAGGAGATCAGGTATATCTTACAAATGAAAATCGAAGTAAACTAGATCCGTTTTACATAGGACCTTTCACAGTAATAGAAGTACAAGAAGTTAACTGCAAAATCAAACACAACATAACAAACAAAACATCAATAGTACATAAAAATCGATTAAAACTAGCATAGGTGAATAATGTTATTCTTCCACTAGACTCCATCATAACATTATTCAACAAAAGAAGGGAGGTGTAGCATCCACAATGCTATACATATGCTGAACCAAACTTTCGATATAGCACGAAACAGTAAACATCAAAACTAGGGCATCAGGTTAATACCCCACAATAAAAACATAACACAAACAGCTGGAATCAAAGTAAACGATATTTGTCAAAGAATGCAACTATTGCATAATTAGCTATTTTGACCGAACACCCGTCGAAGCACCGACCAGCGCACTCGACTAGCGAGCGGCGCAATGCAACCAGACACGAAACCGTGTAGTCAGCATAACACATAGGTTTGCGACGATAACCATAAGTCTTGTATCCATAGAGAAAAAGAATTAAATCAAATTTATTAACTCAGCAATTAAACAGACAGACAGAAAAACCTATTTGAACCAACAAACAAACGCAACCCGTTTAACATCGAGACGTAATTTGACACTTTTGTTTACGACAAAAGCCTTATGCTTTTGTCGTCAACCAGGAAAGATGTTGAGCAATTTAACCATGCGAAAATAATGGAAAAATGTTAACACCCCGACGGACTGACCTATTTTAAGTATTTTGAACTTAATGTAAAACAATGAAAATTTGATAATAAATAAAGCCACCTATCCCGACAGGGATAGACAGAGTTGGTCGTTGGACATAGACAGAGTTGTGTCTAAATTCATTCAAGAGCTTTGAGTGTCCCCCTACCCAAGGTAAGGCCTCAATGTCTCCAACAATCCAGTAAGGAAAATCTCCTCCAGATTTTTTGTGATTGCCTGGACGATCAAGACTGCCGGAACCATCATGTTAGCGGGACCGATTTTTCCGCACACTAAAGTGTGTGTTCGCGTGTGCGCCCACAGACGACGTGAGTAAGAAAGCGTGCGCGCGAACACATCACATGGCGACCGTGATTTTAATCTGCAATCGTCAGATACCAGAAAAGACATCACATGACCGTGAGTTTAAGCTGCAATCTACGGATAGTAAAGCAGTGCGAATGAAAATACCAAAGTGAAAAAGTGCAAAGTGCAAAAGTGCGAATAGTGACAGATCACAGACTATAGTGACCTTGATGTGGAGCACAGAGCAAAGTGATGTTAGTGACAATATGCAACCGTCGTATGATACGACAGAAAACCCCTAGTGAAAAGTGCAAGTGTTATATATCATAATCCACTGGCGAAAATAACGAAGTGTAATATGACGCGAAATTAATCGCTAGACATTAACAGTGCAACACCCGTACAACGGTACTGTGAAAAAATCGGTATTGTGCAAATCGCATCGAACATAACAGTGTAACATCCAATGATGTCATAAATGATATCCGAAGGTGAACAAACGGTGAACGAAGGTAGTGAGTGATAAATTTTTATGCGAGTAAGAACATTTTAATTTACTCAAACGGCAATTGGCTATTTAAAAGCGACAAAATGGGAGGAAAAACTTTAAAACCGGAAGATGAAGTGTTAAAAACAACGTGTATAAAAACGCTTCTACTAAAGTCAGTGACGTCAACGAACAGTCTAAAAGTGAGTGAAAAAACGACAACTGAAGTGGAAGGCGAGACCACGGTGCACGAAAGTGGACCGGCGGGATCTAAAGAGACAGGAGTCTCCAACGTGGAAGCCAACGGACAGGAGTCCCAACAAGAATCCTACGGACAGGAGTCCCAACGGAGATGCTTTTGGAAACGAGTTCCAATGAAGGATGCCAGCCTAATTCAGAATCGACTAAGCAGCAGCTGATGGATATTTCGCGAAATGGTTAAGATAAGTACCACACAATCATGTAAATAATCAATAATTATATAATATTAAACTATATATCGAACAATGCTAATATAAAGCAAAACTGATAATAAGATTTGATATAAATGAAATGAGAAAAATGTAATGAAAGAAATGAGCAATATAGTTTGATCCAATAATACGAAAGAAATTTAATAAGGAAAGAAATAATGGATATTTGAACGAATTCATAAAATTTAAAATGTTTCCTATGCTTACGAATATATATGTTGAAAATGACGAAAATATTGAAAAGTATAAAAATGATGCTACTATATGCAAGATGAAGATTATTACATGGAATTAATAAGCTAATACATTTCCACAAAGTTTCTAAAAAATTATTTACTAAAATAACCTAAGTACTAGAATAGACGTTGAGATACTCAACAATTCAATCATAACGCTGAATAGCATAGCAGAGAATATTAAAGAAAGCGACAAATATTAATCTAATAGTATGACTAATAATACAGTTGAGAATAAAATAATCAAGATGGCATTCGACATTACAACCGCTACCGCTTTAGTACCATTCTATGATGGTTCCAATGAGAAATACATAACTTTTTTAAATTCGGCCAATTTATTGAAACAACTAAATGCACCTGAACATGAACCGCTATTAGTTCAATTTCTAATAACTAGGCTAACTGACAAAGCAATTGCTGGCTTACCAAGTAACATTGCCACATTTGATGAGTTAATCGAAAACATTAGTACAAGATGTCAGAAAAAATTAGACCAGAATAGCATAATTGCCAAACTCAAATCAATCAGAATACAGGATACAAAATCCGTTTGCGACCAGGTCGAATTACTAACAGAACAACTAAAGAAGGTTTATTTGGAACGTAAAATGCCTCAAGAACTAGCAAACGAAATGGCAACACAGGCTGGAATAGATACACTCATAGAAAAAATCCCCAACAAAGAAGTCAAAGCATTTTTGAAATGGACTGAATTTTCATCCATTACAGCGGCTACCAACAAAATTTTTCAATACGAAAGCTGTTCGGTTCTTCACTTTATTCGAAGGAATTCACTTTATTTCACACGCTCACACGGTTCTGGGTTCTGTCACGGGCGGGTATAACCATCGGAACCTTTTCAGGCGGGATTAACAATGGAACTGCTTCCCCACTGGGCCAAATTGTACGAATAAGCAAGCTGTCAAACAGATCAGCCTATGATTTCCATGTGTGGATATGTGCGTCGCCACGAGTGTGTGTGTCAGTCAGTTGTAATCGTATGCTCGACTTGTGTAGTTTTGTACCTAGTGTGATTTGGCAAAGGGAAGCTTTGGAATGATCTGTTGAACTACAAACCGAAAATGAGGAACCTGGTGCTGAGAATGATTGTTTACCTATGAGTAAGTACAATCATACAGACTGAAAGAAACGCTTGATTTCCTAACATTTCGATATGCGGTATTGATGTACTTTTAAAACAATTTCAGACCCGAATGAAGCATCCAGATCTCGGCGAAGGCGTTGATTGGACGAGTCAACATGATGCTGAAGAAGAGACAACATCTTCCCGCGGTCTGATACACACCATGGACCGGAACATGGAGCATTACAATTTGCCATAACAACATGCCAACTACGATCATCGGTGAACACATCGACGGAGTGAAAATGGAATCGAAAATGCCTAAAAAATGTTTGTATGTATAGACATGTATAGTAATTGAAATGCAAAATGTAAATAAATAATATACATTCACTAAATCGCTTGAATTAAATAATTTTAGAAAGAAAAACATATTATAAAAACCTTGAAGGATAACAACCTTGGGTTCGGATTTTGACAGCCGAATTGTACGAATAGATCTTCTTGTTCGTACACCTATACGTACAACTTGTAACAACCCTAATCGGTATACTTTTAAGGTTTTTGTGCCGCCAGGGAAAGCGTTTTTGTGGGAAGTTCTTCTCCATTTCTTTTGCATGAGCAAAACGGCTGACGAAAGTCATAGAATAATAGTGGATGTGTTTGGTGATCATGCTCTTTCGGAAAGAATTTTGTTTCGAGGACGAAGAACGCTGCGGACGGCTTGTGAAGTTTAAAGATGCAGAACTCGAGGCAACGAAGAACGTAAGACGAGCTTGCAAAGGCGTTTGGAGTTACTCAGCCAGCCATTTGCCAACGTTTAATGGCAACGGGAATGATGCGCAAGATTGGAGATTGAATTAAAGCCAAGAGACAGTTCCAACGCCAAAATCGAAAGGGCTTTTCGTCACCACATTGTGACTGGCGATGAGAAATGGGTGCATTACCTATAATACTAAACGTCGTGCAACATATGGATACCAAGGCTATGCCCTATCATCGACACCGAGGACGAATATTCATGGCGCAAAGGTCATGTAGTGTATTTGGTGGGATCAGCTGGATGTGGTGTATTACGAACTGCTAACAAACAGAACCAAACGATCACAGGAGATGTCTACAGACGACAACTGATGCGTTTGAGGCAAGCATTAAAAGAAAAACAACCTCAATACGCCGAAAGACATGATAATGCTCGACCACATGTAGCAGCACCGGTGGAAAAAATATTTCGAAAACCTGCTGTACAGCTCTCAAACATTGCACCTTCTGATTATCATCTGCTCCGATCGATGGAACATGACCTAGCTGAGCAGCACTTCTCAAATTATGAAGAACAAAAAAATGATCAAGCAACAACTCAAACTTCACAAAAAAATCAAGCAATAATTATGTGTATCAAGTAAAGAGAAAACATCTGCCTGCCTCTTCTTCTGTATGTAAAATATGCTTTATGATTCATATCACAGTTTTACAGCTCATAAACTACCACAGATGTTATCGCAACTTATCGTGGACATAAATTTGCTTCCTCCATCGCTGAATGTATGGTTTATGGTGATTTCCAGTGCCTAGAACTAATGTAATTTCTTGATGTAGATGCTAGATGTTAAGAAACCTTATAAAATTAATGTCTACCGTGACTGCTAGAAACTATTTGCATTTAAGCTTCCTCAAATTCCTTTAACTTTATGAACGTTCAAACTTTAGCATGTTTCCCAAAAATTTAAACATATCTTCCATCGTCTCTGTCTCTTGTCTGCCGGCGTTGATTATTAATTCAGCCAAGATACGGTGCACCGTTCGCAGTTTTGTCGTTTCCGACCTGCTAAGCAAATATCATAAATTTGTGCAATCGCCACATACTTCTTGTTTTATGTGGCATATTAAATGCATACCCCTTTCTCTGGGTGCGCCCTCTCTTTGCTCCAAGAGTTGGCACTAAAAATGGTTGCCAACGCACGAAGGGAACGCTCTAAATTCCCGACACCTGGGAAAAGCACCGTTAGGAAAATTCATCCCAACACTGAGCCCGTCCCCACACTGGAAGCAATCTGCCGCAGCACAAAGAACGCAATGAAGGTATCAGTTTCATTCCCTTCACCACACGGTTGTGCCATTCCGTTCCTCCGTCGCTCTCTCTCTCTCGCTCTCTCTCATTCTCTCTCTCTCTCTCTCTCTCTTCTCCTATTTCGCTTCCGACTGACAAGAAAGTCAATTTAATCACTCGAAAAATTGGTTAAACCTTTCCCAACGTGGTCCCGCAGCACCCTAACACTGGTCGCTCTGGTCGTACCACGAACGCAGTCAGCACATGACCATTTTGCACGGGTTTTGTGTCAGCTGCTCCATCACCCTCCCTTCTCCCTTTTCCTCCCTTTGTGCTGTGTGGTATAGTGGGGGGCGAAAAGCATGCGTAAAATTACGCTGAGATCGAGAACAGATGTGAAGAAAACGCTCGAATACCACCCCAAAAAGCTTGGCAGCACAGCAAAAGGGGCTTTTGAGCCACCACAAAGGCCGCCCGTTAAACGCTTGCTCGTAAGAATGAATGCGTTCGCAAAGAGATCATCCCATGACGAGCCCAGCCGTCGACGAAACCCGGCAAAATCCCGGTCCGTTCCCAAACAGCTCCACAACTAGCCTAGTGGGAAGTGGGAAGACTTTGAGAAAATTGGGAAAATGAAATTACCTCCAAACAGTGCTGCTTCACGTCTGGCTGACGTACCGGGAAGCCCGGTACCGCTTATCGAACTGAAGAACGCTCACCAATTTTTTTCGGCAAAAATACGATGCAACCTAGGCAGATAACATCAAGGGGTTGGGGTCGGAAGAAGGGCTAACTTTACGTGACAGTAAAGTGGGCAACAGCAACACGAGGAAACGCCACCACGAACAACAGGTTCACCGATTACCTGTGCAAGTGCAGATCGGGCCGATTATTCAATAAGAATCATGGGCACGCTCAAAAAGCGCTTATCGTTACGGTATGGCGTGCGAATCCGGCAAAGAAGCAACATCGGAAAACAGTGCTGAAGCATAAAAGTTTTTTCGATTGATCAATTGATAGTCGATGTTGCAAACGGGTTGCGGCTTGAACGCGTTAAATTATTCCGGCGAGTTTTAATCTTTGCACCCGGTTCGGGTAACTTTGCTTGGTAGAACTTTTCAAGCCCCAGCGCCCCCTAGTGGTGGGTTACACGAAGCAAGCGAAATTGGCTGACGTTTATTACCAACACAAATTTTAACTTGTTTCTTTACTTACGCGTTTCGCAGCATCTATTCCTCCAGGTAAAAACGCACAAAAAACTCATGCTCCAAACATCGCGGGCTCCAAACGTAGCCTCATTCTTTGTCAACGCCCCGTTTTAACGAAAATCATTTGACCTACGGAAAAGCTGGACGATCGCCGTACGGAGAGGACCCACAGCGGTTAAAGCGAATAATTGCTCCTCCCTGCCTGATAATTGTTCTCACCCTCCCGCCATCTTTTTTCCCAATATCGGTAAGGGGTGTCTCGTTTCCAGCACCGTCCCGTCAAGAAAAACCGCATCCACTTCGACATCCACGGTCGATTTTGGCCAATTTGTAGTGTACGACCTTCTGGGAAGATTTTCTGAGGACCGAAAACGGTCAGCCAATGTTGTCTTTTCTCGTCGTGCCTTTTGGGACACGCAACAAAGCAGCAAAGATTACAACCGATTTGCGGATTGAAAGAAAAGTCCGAGAAAAAGGGCCATCGAAAACGCGCGCTCGCAGTCACTCTTTCTGACGAGCTTTCGTCTGAAGTCTGGGGACGGGGGAGACTAGGGACTTTTGTCCGCCCTGTGCTTTAGTATTGTTTACCAGCCAAAGATGAAGGCCGACCATCGTCTTGCGGTCGGTGCAAGGTGCCGTAGCCTATCCACACACACATACACACACGCTATTTAAACATGGTAGACGGGCCCCGTCCCGAAAATCTAACGGGACGCTTGTTTCGCCGATGCCGCTTCTGGTATGGCGCTATTGTTTTGCTTTCCGAAGCCCACCCCCCTCCCCCACTTCGGCCTACAGTATAAAAATTCATCATCGTTTCGTGCGCGAATTTTTCCTTGCTTTTTTCTCCATTCTATTTATCTCGCTTCATTTTTCCAACAAACATTCCTCCCTCTATTGTTGTTCCTTCTCGCTCTCGCTCGCTTTATGAAGTCGGGGTTTTCTATTTTGTTTTCCTTCACCTCCCACTTCCGTTCTGCACACACACACACGCCGGTTCCACTCGGAATCGTCCCCAACCGGGGTACGGTCGCGGATCGCTTTCTTTCTCACGTCTCCGTTTTTTCGCGATAGCGAAATTCCACACCCCAAACCACAAAAGCGCAAACCCGGTTCCCTCCCACCCCTGTCACGCGACCTGTCCTCCCGTTGTTTCGTTACCGTTGCCGTCGGCCTCGTTACCGATCCGATTGGTTTTTGCTGGTGGCGATCGCCAAACCATCAAGCATCAAACTAATCGGGCAGATGATCTTTTCCGGCGGGGTCTGGCCCACTTCCGCGTTGGTCCGAGATTAACTGAGATAGGGATGTACCGCGGGGGAAAAACGCAACCATATGGACGTCGTATAGATAGGGAGTTTTCCTCACCGTGACCATCGTCTACTGAACGAGCGTCGTATTGACTATATTCTTAGGAGCAAATTTATTAGAGCGAATCGTTTTGAGTTTTTTTTTCCTCCGATATCTCGAGCTCATACTGCACCAAAATCATAAAGGTTTTCCTTCAGAATACTCTCTTACCGTTCTCTTTATCTCCCTGTTGCGATAATAGATAAATTAAATAAGCATGCGAGATTTCTTGAACTAATAACGCTGAAGGAAAGAGCACATATCTTATTACCTTAGCATTTACCATTTGGCCGTAATGGAATGTGACTTTCATAATTCTAACGCATGAAAAAAATACTGTTTTCAGTTCTCCTGCAGATAATTGGAGAAAGAAAACTGCATAAAACTTTGGTCATATTCTCGTCATATACAGGCCTTATCGGTAGAACCAGTGTTGACATGCTGTTGGTACCTGTGTACTATGTCTACTTACTGTTTATAAAGATATCCACGAAAATCCTTTAATTGTATCGTTAATTATAATTTTACGAATTTTTCTAACCTTAACTCTCTGTCAAAACGAACAACAGTGTTGAATTGCATCAGGTATAAGGATAAATTATATTCGCTTTTGTCACAGTTCGAAAAATGTTTTAAAATTTTTGATAAGCTTGTGATGGAATTCAGTGTTTTCTGCTCACCCTTTCAAACAAATGAATATACGCTTGAAGTGATTGATATACAGAGTGATTTAAATCTTAAAGAGCATTAACTTGGTGAAATGACTTTTATAAGCACCTCCAGTTGAGCAGAAGTTATATAACTATAGAATTTGTTGTGGGAAGAGTTCATGCAGTAATGGCGCTTTATTCTTTTTCGTTCTTTACCGCGTGTATATTCCTATTGTTCCTCCCAAATTAATCTTAATAAATCCAAAGTACGATCGCGAATAACGAATGTTGTATAAAAAGTGTGTAATTCTCAGGACATAACATCCTTGTTCAAGCAAAGCGACTCCAATCATCAGGATCAACCACATTTTTGGAGTTTTAACATGTATCTTGAATAAAAAATTTTGATTGTTTGAATATTTCCTCATATAATAATGATATTTGTTATGGTCAATGAAATGGTAATGAAGATTGCCCCATACCAATGTTTCCAACATTCATTCCTATTTCTTCAACATCTTAGAATGCTTTATTTTCCTTCAACTGGTCAGTTTGAAGATCCGTCTATTCGTTATATTGAACTGTGTAAGTTGTTCTAATTTAAATGCTTTATGTGCATAACACACAGTTACATAAAAGATGGTTAAATTATTTTAAGGAAAGTAGTATTGAAAATATAAATAACTAACCCATGTGATAGTAAAGTTGATGTTATTTTAAAGTTCTTATTGTTTCATTGGCGGCCCGGTGGTGATGCGACAATGGCGCCGGTCTTCACACGGCAGGACCGGGGTTCAAGTCTCATCTGGGCCGTTCCCCATAGTGAGGATTGACTAACCAACTATGCGGTATCAATTAGTCTAGTAAGCCAGAAATGGCAGGCATGACCTGACCGCAATGTAAAGCATGCTACCAGGTTACGACCTTACAAAACCCCCCTTCCAAGCTATCACAAGAAATGGCCCACAGAAGCGATGGTACAATGGTTCGAACCATTTCTTTAACGGCTTCCTACGACCGCATTCGTGGCCCTCGTGACCTAGCTGTGGTAGCAGCACATTTTCCAGCACCATCCATTTTCTCACACGCATGCACACCGCAAAAATCTGCATGCGTGCTGAGACGCATTTACGGTGATACAAACGCATCGCGGCACAACATATTCGAAACCTTACCACCCATCCCGGGAGCTATGATGGTACACTCGCGCCAAGATTGTTGGGGAGACACAAGATCTCCCCAGGTAATCCCCGGGTACCTTACCAACGAGAAGATAATTTAAGCCCGCCTGTTAAGCTTTCCCACCCTTAAGGACACACAGTCACGCAATGGTTGTTTGCTTAGTGCCGGGTGGTTCAAGATCGCGAGCGCGGCGGCAGCAGCAAACATGGCCGTGGAAAATGAGCCCCGTTGGGATGAGGTTGGGACTCAAATCTTTCCCGTTTTTTTTTTGTTTCATGCGGGAACCAACCCGTTGCACAGAAAGTAAGGAATGCGAATTTTATTAAAACACTGTTTAAAAGTTAAATTAAATGCACATGATGCTTAATATTTGGAAGAAAATGTTTGTTGCAAAATGCATTTTACTTTCATAGCCTTATACCAGAGATGTCAAACATGCGGCCCGCTACGACATTGGATGCGGCCCACGACACCTTTGAGACAAATTATGTTTAGTGCATGTGACTTTCATAATTCTAACGCATGAAAAAAATACTGTTTTCAGTTCTCCTGCAGATAATTGGAGAAAGAAAACTGCATAAAACTTTGGTCATATTCTCGTCATATACAGGCCTTATCGGTAGAACCAGTGTTGACATGCTGTTGGTACCTGTGTACTATGTCTACTTACTGTTTATAAAGATATCCACGAAAATCCTTTAATTGTATCGTTAATTATAATTTTACGAATTTTTCTAACCTTAACTCTCTGTCAAAACGAACAACAGTGTTGAATTGCATCAGGTATAAGGATAAATTATATTCGCTTTTGTCACAGTTCGAAAAATGTTTTAAAATTTTTGATAAGCTTGTGATGGAATTCAGTGTTTTCTGCTCACCCTTTCAAACAAATGAATATACGCTTGAAGTGATTGATATACAGAGTGATTTAAATCTTAAAGAGCATTAACTTGGTGAAATGACTTTTATAAGCACCTCCAGTTGAGCAGAAGTTATATAACTATAGAATTTGTTGTGGGAAGAGTTCATGCAGTAATGGCGCTTTATTCTTTTTCGTTCTTTACCGCGTGTATATTCCTATTGTTCCTCCCAAATTAATCTTAATAAATCCAAAGTACGATCGCGAATAACGAATGTTGTATAAAAAGTGTGTAATTCTCAGGACATAACATCCTTGTTCAAGCAAAGCGACTCCAATCATCAGGATCAACCACATTTTTGGAGTTTTAACATGTATCTTGAATAAAAAATTTTGATTGTTTGAATATTTCCTCATATAATAATGATATTTGTTATGGTCAATGAAATGGTAATGAAGATTGCCCCATACCAATGTTTCCAACATTCATTCCTATTTCTTCAACATCTTAGAATGCTTTATTTTCCTTCAACTGGTCAGTTTGAAGATCCGTCTATTCGTTATATTGAACTGTGTAAGTTGTTCTAATTTAAATGCTTTATGTGCATAACACACAGTTACATAAAAGATGGTTAAATTATTTTAAGGAAAGTAGTATTGAAAATATAAATAACTAACCCATGTGATAGTAAAGTTGATGTTATTTTAAAGTTCTTATTGTTTCATTGGCGGCCCGGTGGTGATGCGACAATGGCGCCGGTCTTCACACGGCAGGACCGGGGTTCAAGTCTCATCTGGGCCGTTCCCCATAGTGAGGATTGACTAACCAACTATGCGGTATCAATTAGTCTAGTAAGCCAGAAATGGCAGGCATGACCTTAAGAGGTCATTAGTCCAAGAAAGAAAAAGAAGAAGAAGAAAGATTGTTTCATTTAAGAGAACTTTGATACAAACCAATTTTCGCTGCCTTATACCATATGATAAAAAAGCCCCATTTTTTCCAAATGTTTTTGCTTCAAGTAAAAGGCCATTAAAGTAAGGAGGAATCTCTCAAATACTTCTAGACAATACTATAATTTGGTAAAGGTAATAAATTCATAGTTCCAAGAACAAAAAATGCACTTTAAAACTTCAATGGGTACATTTTAACGACATTATAGACAACTTTCCGATGGAATCTTTCCGTTTTACCGTTCCCATTATGAAATAATAAAATTGATCCGCCCTACACCCGCTCGCCGGACACCTCTACTTGCAGCGAACCCCTCCCCCTCCAAACACAACACTCCACTGCTCCAGATGCATTTCGGATCGAAGATTCTACCTCGTTTACGGTAACAACCGTCAGGGCCTGCTCGATCGTTCGTCTGCACACGCTCGGCAGTGGTTACGGTACCCGTGCTAATACCACCCAGACCCGGGACACAATTACAGACCATTAGGCGGGTGTGGCCACCGGAGGAAGGAACCGAAGCCCTCGCCAAGCTGGGAAAGAATTGGACAGGAAACATCTGATGATCTTACGGTGGGGATGGATCACACGAAGCGTTTCGCTTACACTGGTGCTGCGTTTTTGCTTTCTTGCTTTTGCTCTCTCAACAAACTCCCACACCCGGCAACGGCATCAACGGTTTAGAATGCAAGCCGCGGAAGGCGTAACGATGCACAACAAGCCAAACGAGCGAAATGATAATAATAAAATTTCAAAACAACACAGCAAATTGTCGCAATGTGAGATCTTTGCTTAAAAGCATGTTCTACCGAGGGTGCGATAAAAATGTGGGTTAGGGGTAACGTACGGGCTGACAGCCTGTGCGGCTCGTACAGGTTGACCCCATGTACCCACCCGCAATGGGTGGAAAACTGTGCCACAGTGCCCTGGGGGGAGTGGATAAGAGAAACAAACCCCGTACAACGTTGAACCTTGAACACGGACACGGATGTAGGCAGTCCTCTCTAGTCTGTTTTCTACCAAAGACTTCCCCCCGATTCATTCGCCATTTCACCGATCTTCCTGACCGTTACCGGGTGTTACGGGCGCCGTATTTTCAATGGTTGAAACAATAGGCGGTTATGTTGGGCCGAACGATTCTGAAGATGAAAAATGTTTTAACGAATAAAAGTAGGAACACACACAAACATTACGGTTCACCGCTGAGTACACTGGATGTAGTGATACAAACGAGACGTAGTGCAGGACAATCAACTAGCGTCGATACGGACTGATGTCTTGAAATGAAAATTTATCGACCACCACGATGATCGGCCTGATCGATTACGGTAATGGTTTAACGATGTAGTACAGCGCTGTTGTACATGCGGTATTTGGACAGGGAATGTCTGTGTTGGTGCCTCGTCGTTCCAATGGTCCGTTGGAAGTTCTGCTTAGTATTTAAGCACATATTCTGATCGCTGCCGGTGAGATATTACAATCTTCTATGCCATGTTCGATCTATGTCAACAAGTACAGTTTCGTTTCGTAGTTAAACAAATCACGCAATTAGCTCGAATTATGTTCTCCGTTAGCTTAATCTTCTCAATTTTAAATTAATTTTGTGTTTCCTCAACCACAGCAGTGCGATACATAACTACACGAATTCTAGTTCATAGAGAATAAAACAAACTGGCTGGAGGGTAAGATTGAAATTTGGGTGAAGATTTTTAAGCGAGATCTAACAGTGAGCTAACCGATCATACTACTGCTTATGGAAACTTCTTTACCCATAATATCTGAAGCGATGGTAGAAGCTCAGACAACATATAAGGCTCAGATAGCAGATGTAGATATAAATGTAGAAGAATATCAATAAAGCATTTACCATCTTTTAAGTTGTTGCAGTGAAACTTCAACTTTCAGAGGTCCAACTTTCTATGAGTTGTAATACATAAATCAACCTGAATCCCGTTGATGGCTTGTACAATATTGACTTTCAAAACATCAGTAGTTTGCAGTTAGTTAACATAGTCATAGCAATCAACATAACCTCATAAAAAGTCTATCAGAGCTAAAACACACTTTGTTATGGAATTATTAGTTAGGTATTTCATGCAATTCATGCGATTTGAATTTTATAGCAAAGTAAGGAAACATTGACAACAACCAGTTAGGGATGAGTGATATATTGAACTGTAGAAATGAAGTCTTGTAATGAATCGTTTGGAATTGACAAATGAATAAAACAGTCTAACTAACTGAAAGCCAACCGTGCTACACACGCTGCACAAATATAACAAGTTCCTTCCCGCTTACGATCAGTGTAAATCCTACACACTATCTTGAACATGAGCTGATATCGCCCCCTAGCAATTTGATCAAAATTTGAACATTTTTTTCCAGCAAGAGGACCTCACCGTTAAAGTCAAGGACAGTTTGAAGTATTTTCTCGACAGTTCCAACCTCTAATCAGCAACCACATGACGTAGTCTTACGTCAGTGACGCGCCTGGGCGATAGCGCATCGACTGTCATGTGTTCTTCACCTAAGTTTTAGGTTGAATGGATAAATTCTTGGTTGATCTTGGGTGCATACCAGTTATCTCGAAACTGAGAGATAGTGATAGAGTCGCTAACTTCGCTAGAATGGATAATGGATTGGTAGAAGACAGTTCACGATCGCACGAGCAGTATCAAGGATTGATCTTACTTATTAACTTATCAGGTGCTACAACCATTTCGCGGCCTTGGCCTGCTAAACATTCCTCGATACAGCTCACGGTCTAGCGCACGTCGTCTGCCAATCTAAATGGCCGTTCTAGCGTACGCATCAATGCCATCACTCCAATCTCAATTGGGGGCCTACCACGCCTTCTCTGCCTCCATATGGACGACCTTAAAGGACATTACAGACTGGGTTGTCCGGTGCCATTCTCATGACATGATCCTCAGTTCGCCGGAGCCTGACGAGCCCAATCCTTCCACACATACGGGGCCAAAGATCCTCCTGAGCATCTTCCTCCCGAACTCCGCGGCTTAGAGGGTTTCGTCAGTTTTGGACAGACTCCATGTCTCAGAGGCATGCGTATGCAAGTACTGGGACCCGGAGCCCGGTGAAAGAAATCTCTTCAAACGATTCTGTTTTTTTACAAAAACTTAACTTTAACAAAAACTCGCCTTCCCAGACCAAACAAGGATCTTCACTTAAATAAATCAACGGTTCCGCTCACCGTGAGGTGTGCAAATCTGTCAAAGAAATTTTTCTATTTCACCGACAAATTACTCGAACGCAATGTACGTTACCTCAAAAAAAAAACAGAAAAACAGCAGAAAAACTATGTAACCGAAACGGATCCAACGGATGCAAACGGGAAAGATAATGACAGTTTCAAGCAGCTTCGTCGTCACCTTGTGACAAAGGCCCATGTGCAAGGGTACTAAACTGAGAAGAAAGAAAAAACACATACACACACACCTGGGAGGCAGCAGTAAGCAACTCCCCCCTCCCCCCCCAAAAGGGAGGCACTGGAAAAGACAACGAACGCAGATCGATAAACCGGTTGTGCAGCGAGCGGGACCTATCGCATCCGTAGCGCAACGCTACGATGAAAATGGAGAAAAATTGATAGGCTCGCGATTAAATTAGATTAGAAACGGTAGTTCTATAATTAGTTTATCGTCGTACTCGGCCAGCAGACAAAAAAAGAAGAAGAAGAAGGGGAAGAAAAAGAATTCATCACCCCCGAGCGCTGCAGCCCACCAGAGTCTCGGGGATGGCGTTTAGGTACTATCGAAATCCCGGGTGCTGCCGTCTGTCGGCGGACTGAACAGATCGGTGATCTGAGAGCGCATGCCGCATACAACAGCAACAACAAAAAAACGGTTCGCTTAGTTCCCGGGCTGAGGTCCCAAAACGTCGGCCTAACATCGGCACAACGGCACAACAACTCCCAAGCAAGAAGAGCAACAACAGCGGACAAAAAAGTCGTTTCTCTTATTCTATTCCGGCCCCAACAAACATCAATTAAAACAGATTTCATCGGGAGCAGTGGGCGCTGTAACTGTAGCGCGAGTGAGGGAACTACCCCCCACGCCACCCGTTTTTGGACATCCGCCACAGCTGCTTTCTGGTGGTGTGAGTGCTCCCGTTTTTGTGGACACCTTTTTTTTTGGTGAAGGGAAATTTCGTGGACAAATCCAAATGATCTGTGTCTTGTCGCGAATCTTGTCACGAAAGATTCCGATTCAAACGCCACAAAACCCGAACTATCGCCCTAGATCAATTAGAAGTTTGTGGCACCGAAAATAATGTTGGAACTTTACTGTTTCTTACTTTACTCCCGAACTCCCAAGTAGCTCCCGAAGTATCCAACTCTTGGCAACAAGTTGAAAACATATCAACCGCTTCTTGGTGTGACAAACACGATCGTTCACAGTTTGTGAAGGTATTCTCAACCTCAGAGCAACAAATGCACCAACGCCAACAGCAAACAGAGGACGACAACATATTTGACTCGTTAAGAATTTCACTCCCGAAAAAACAACCCGCTCACACTTCACCACAGAGAAGGACTCGCTTAACGAGATCCGTTGAAGCCGTTGAGTTCGATGCACACGTTCGAACCGAAAATCACGTACAATTCCACAATTAGAGCCATTTCTTCTTGTACCGGTTGTTATGCTGACCCTGGCCCACCTTTTTTTTTCTTCCCTCGTTATCCACGATCAGCCAGCCAGCCACGGTTCGGGTTGCTGATGATCGTCTCAAAAGCATGTCGTTTTTTTAACACCACCTCCACCGTAACGGCCCGCCATCTTGCCCGAGCGCTCGTTTAGTCGCACTTGAAATTCATCTAACTGTACACAGACACTGCACGGGCATGGAAAGGCCACGGTCGCCGTTGTCGTGGGAGGATCTCGAGTTAGCGATCGGTTCCGTGGGGGGGGGGATCGCCTGTCCTGCCCTGCCTAGGATTGTTTGTACGCTTATGCTTACAACACTCGAGCGCATGTAAAATCGGTCGTCGCGTTCATGCTCACCGGACCCGCCATTTGGGCTTCCCGATACACTCGAACCTAGAAGCATAGGTAGCGAAGTGAATATATCAACATACCGTATGCTGGCGCACATTCCTTGGCCTCTGCTTGTCGATGCCCGTTGTCGCGTTCCTTCGTCCTTTCGCTGGTGTGGTGTTTAAACTGCATGATTCGGTGCACTGCACTTAGTTCTCATTCTTCTAGTTGGTAGACGATGACACTTCAATTGAACGGTACGAGAGTTATTGAATATCTGTTCTTTCTGTCGATGAAGAATTGTCCATTCATGTGTTAAAATGTTCAATTCTTCAACGAAAATAATTTAAATGCATACCGAATACCGCGTTCGTTGAAGTCGTTTGAACGATTCGTTTAAGTTTAAACAATAAACTATGGAATTCATAACAAGAATGCATGATTCTAATCGTAAAAAACCCAGAAATTCTTCATATCGATACTGTTGGGTACTACAGTCGTGCAAACAAAGCAGTAAAAGCTCGCTCCGATTATCCGGGATATCTTCGAACGATTATCCGTTTTATCCGGGATGACAAGGATCGAGCGCGCAATCACCAGCAGAAAACCAGTAGCGTACTTAGAGCGAATAAAAGCGCAACAAATGTTTAACCGATCTTAGCGAAAAGCTAAGACATCCGTAACAGATACCATCAAGTTATGAGAACACCACCAGATCTTGTTCATTTGATCTAATGCATCAGAAGTACTGCACTCTAACCTAATCAGAACCAATTCACCCTTAGAGCTAAAGCTAACCTAAAGAAGCGCATGATCGAGCAATGGCTCCCGATGCCATTTCCTCGAGAGAATCTTGCTCCAAACGAACATCGCATCCGATCAAGCATTAATCAAATTATGTTTCCAAACTTTTAACTTAATATAACGAGCACTATAATTATACTTCACTGTCCTGCGCACGACAGTTCCTTCCAGCGTCGTGCCTTTGCGATTGTCAGACGTGATTAGCATCTCTTGTTCTTTCCTCACCGATGCATTCTAAATATAGCGTCGACCACAGCGTGTCCCGTAGCGTTCCGTAGATCAATCATCATAGTTGGCAGAAAAAATTCTTCCACCGGGATGGCGCGATATCTTGAACCGTGCTGTCAAACAGCGTACTGGTGACACGAAATGCGCAAAGTAAATGATTGACATTTTTTTCCTATTACATCCCGTGCCTTCGTTCTTTGCGTTTCGTTGGACAAGAATTTGAAAGCCCCACAAGGCTGGCGCTAAAAAACCATCAGGCCACAGCAGACCGTCTGGCACGGTGGGAAGGCAAAAGCGATTGCTACCGTACACACGGCAGGGGGTTTGATTCGGTGGGATCAAGAATGAGAAGAAAGCGATGAACACAATAGGGAGCGTGAATAAAAAAAGCCTCGGAAAGAAAGTCGCTTTGCAAGAGAGCTTCCGAGAAGCGAGAGAGATGAGAGAAACCAGAAACCTCTTAAGATGCGGTATCCCAGCAAACCCCGCTTTCTGCAGAAGACAGATTGTGTGCATCTCCAAGAGCAAGCCTCTTTCCCAAGCTTTAACAGCGCGAACTACCGTGCGCAAACAGAAAATGCAACATTCTCATCCGAAAAGCTGCTTGATGGAACTTTCTTTCATTCTCGCTCTCGCGCGCTTTTGCGCTCGCAGTTCAATTCGTTGCGTTCCAATTCATTTTCCGCGTCCGGCAAAGCTTCTTCGCCATTATCGCTTGCCCGTTCTGGCATTAGCCAACGGCAAACCGGGAAGGTCGAACGGAATGTGGAACGTTGAGATGTACGTGAGCGAGCGCCCAAGATCGCGCGAGAGTGCTCCTTTGCTCAACCGCCCAATACGGAACCACTCTCCCGGGACGAGATGTTCCCATTCTGGCGCCACGCACCTGAGCCTCTAACAAGGGGGATGAAAAATAGGGGGTGATCTTCTTCACCCGTTCGGATCACCCACCTTGGCGGAGAGAGAGAGCGAGAATCGGGAGCGATCGTGGCACTGGGAAAATTGGCTCTCCGCTTGCCTGCTCGGTGCGTCCGCGGAAGGTCGAACTTTCAACGGAACAGCCGAACTTCTTCGGCGAGACCATAAAAAGCCACCGGTTCATCATTGGCGAACCATTGTTCATGATGCATTCCGGGTGCTAGCATCTGCTCCAGCTGCGTAGACGTGTTGACGTGCGTGTTTTTTTGTTTAAGTGCGTGTGTATGTGTATGCCGTACCCGTTTCCTGTGCTGGATCGTTCTGTTTGATTTGAACCCGTTTACCTGTTTTTGTTTACACCGCGAGTCAGCGAGTCAGTTGTGGAAGTTGTGCGGTGCCAGTGTGCAACGTCGTGTGTTGCTGTGTTGCGAGTGCGTCACTTGCATCGACCCGAGATCACTGTCCGAGAAAGTGGCAGATCACGCACGCGTTTGCAGGCAGTGCAGGTAGTGTACGCATCTTGACACTTGTCGTGTGACAGACAGTGACGTGGTGGCAGTTTATAAAGATCGTAAACAACTCGCATTCCGAAGCGATCGAAACGAACGAATCAACCAAGTGATAAGCTGTGTGTAGCTCTTGAAGCTTTCGGCGTGTGAGTGTGTGTGTGTTTGTGTGCTTGTGCAGTTATGGAACTGTGATCTCAAACGCTTACCGTACAAAGAACTTCCACCTAAGTGCACCAACACTTCGCAGCAGAAGAACCCATACTTCAAAGATTCGCAGAGCGAAGCAGAAATTCAGCAAGCTCCAGACACTTTTGCAACATCCCCACAAGGTACTGTACCACATAGAAAATGCACCCAATGACGTTTGGTTCAACAGTACCGCTGGCGGGAGTTTGTTTCGTGCTGATCTCTACAAACAGCGCACCCCCAGCAGCAGCAACAAACCACCCAACATTACCTTAGATCCCGCCGTGCATTCCGTGGTGGAAATTGCGGAAGTGGTCGATTCGGTCCATAATTCATGTATGGGCCTCCGAACTTGAATGTGCAATTTAATGCCAATCGCATGTACACCCTTCTAAGCCTCATCCCGGCCAACTCTAATCTTGATCGGGCGATCCCAGTTTCTATGGGCCGTCGGAGGTTTCCCCGATCGTGCCGCTGGGAGTGTGCTGGGAGGGAATAATGTATGGGGCCGTTTTGTTTTGGTGTTGTTTGTGCTCCGATCTGCGTTGTGTATCTTCTTCACATACGGCGAAGACTTCGAAGTACTGCGGAGACTTTGGAGGCGTTAGGATCGGTTTTAGAGCGTTTATGGAAGATGGTATCACCCGTTTCACTATTTCGCTGGTGTACTGAAGGTGCAACACTCTACAGTTAATGCAATTCCGAAGCTCCTTCTACCAGCCAACGCGACAAGGCTAGAGAATTCGTCGCGGTACTATGGTTCGGGCACGAATTTCTAATATAAACCACCACATTCGTTGTTTTTTTCTACTTGCATTTCCTTCGGTTCACCACACCACAAAAAACAACCACTCTACTCTTTCGTAGTACGACGTGTCTAGAGTGCTCCAGCGACTCTTAGGCAATCCCCACAATCAAGCATCATTATTCTCGATCAGGCCGAAGCACTCCAAGCTTTTTTTCCAAGCAAGCCTCCCCGTGTTTGCGGATTCAGATTGGAATGGCCGTACGATGCTACTCCGCTAACTTCGTGGAGGCTCCAGGTGAAGTTGAAAGAACCACACCGTTCTGGTAGAGCCGAAGATGGGGCTGGTAGATGTTGCCGACCTTTCCGACCGCTTCCGTACGGCACACCACCATATGTTAGAAGGCGGAGAATAGATCGCAACATACCGTACTTACCGATGCTTCGTTACGGCCCCACCATCATGATCTGCGCTTGCCAGTGAAGCCCTACAGAATTGAAGATGGTATTGGATGCAAAAATCTGCATGCAAAAACGTCCCTTCTGGCTGCTTTATGTACGCAGCGTACCGGCGCACCATAAACATCTGCCACCATCGACATTGAAAAGAAAGCAATCCCTTTACCGCTTCCTTCCTTCCCCTCCCTAACCAGTTGTCTAGTTGGGAGGCACGGTTCGATGTCAAGGTAAGGCCACCATCTTCTATTACCTAGCCCGTGGATGTTCGGGTACGGTGATCGGTACGTACACCATATTATGCGCTGGTGAGAAGCATAATGATAGCGTTCGGTGCATAGAAGATGCATAGAAGCTGTGGCAACCTAGA
>KZ062817.1:28566-47471 GCA_002091835.1 Anopheles maculatus
TCGGAAGACGATGGCCAACGCAAAATGTAAGCGAGGGAAAAAAACCCAGCGATCGTATAAAGAATTACAATCTCTTCTGCCCCTTAGTCGAGGCTTCTTGAGGCAATTTTACAGCCGAGAATAGCAAACGACATACACACACTCGATACTCTCGATGATGCTGTTGCTGCTGCACCGTGTCTCGGTGGAGAAATGGATCGCATAAGAAAGCGCGTTGCGCCACTGCGGTGAAAAGGCACCACGAAACGGAGCAGAATAAACGAACGGACGAACGGAAAAAAGGCAAAACCAAGCTAACTGACGCCTGAAGAACCATCATCACCAGGCAAACCAACCGGGCTAGTGGTTGGAAGAAATAAGAACACTCGCGGAATAAAATGCGCACGAGCGCGCAAGATCGGAGACGCAACGGTACTTGCGTGGCCGCGGCCAGGTCAATGTTTTATAATCAGGCACGCTTCGTTTCGGGTTTACCGACCGTGTACTGGAGAGAAATAATACAAAAACACACACACACACACCAACATATCCAACGCGCACACATTGGTTCACACACATGGAGCATAACATTCGTTCGCCGGAGCCATTTCCCTGGAGCTGCTTCCGGTTGTGGCGGCAACGCTCAAGCCACCAGTAGGAGGATGGGCTTTTCCTTCGCAACCGGGCCAATCGCACCTCGGTAAGAGACGTTTCTTGGGCTTGGACAATTGCTTCACGATCATCCTCTCGATTCGAACAAGCGCAACTCCAAAACGGCTCCAAATCTGTGCACCGTCGGAGTTGAGCTCCACCAAAACGTGGCTGGCTCGTCTCGTCAAAGCGAAACGGACGGAAATATAGGTACGGACAATTAGTTTCGCGTTTTAGCGCTAGATGCTGACGAGGCTGAATACTCCGACTGGTTGCTCGGGAATTCTCGGGATGGCGTTGGACGCAGGGAGCGAACAAAGTTCAAATTAACCACCCAGTGTACTTGTGGGTCCGTCTTGTACTCTGGTACGATCGCAAACCGTTGGTTCGATGTAAATTGTTAGAAAACTGTTGCGGCTGCTGCTGCTGCTGCTACACGGCGACACTTCGACGGGGATGACTGGTACGAGCCCGAGAATCGCTGGTACGTTCGTTCACTTCTTGGCCCCGGTTGAGTGGCAGCAGAATGGTACGGCGTGGAAATGTTCTGATGTCGGTGACACCATCACCACACTCGGCGAAACTACTCCGGGGGATGAGAATACTGAAGAATGCCACCCTTAACGATCGCAACGAATCGGGGCGGATCGGAGCGAATAATGATGAACTGCAGCAGCAGCAGCAGCAAACGGAACACAGCCTTGGGTGCTGCTTGCGTATGCCATAAGTGAGGGAAGAATAAGTTTAACAAGAGCGCCAGATGCCCTCTCGAGAGTATCGAGATGATTAAAACAGTGACTCCTGGCACCCTGCAAAACCACATTCTTCTCCTAGGTCGATATCACGATCACGATAACGGCATCTAGTCGCGATCGTTACATATAATCTGTTCGATGGAAATGATAAGCCATCTCCACTCTGCTCTCCACTCTGTGCAGCCTAAAAGACCTTTAAAAAAACCAGGATTCTTGCCAACGCTTGCAGAACGCTTATCACCTGATCCCATCACTACCAACGAACTCATTACAATGCTCGAGTTCTAGAAAAATGAGCCTCATTTTGTAAACGATTTCTATCAATTTATCACCATCAACCGGCTGCCATACTAGCAGACAAATTATCGATGTAAAAAGGATCGTTTAACCACGTACCCTTTGTGAATGAAAAGGCATCTCACAAGACGCTCCTCATCAAAAGCCACCAAGCCTGTGTTCCATTAAAATCAGTTACAACGTTATGACCGGCAATCGTTGGGTGGAAGTGATAAATTTAATTTAGCGGAAAATCGACCACCCTACCAATTTCTGTACCATCCAGTCCCCTGCCAAAACATTGATTGTGGTTGTATCCCATTGAAAACCATGCCACCAGTGATCGGGGCGATCGGGGTCCTGAAGATGAAGTGGCGTACGACAACAGCCACCAATAAAAGCTGACCATCGTTTTTTCCTTCACAAGAGGAATCTTTTGTATTTCCTACGGGCAGGGGCGTAAAATAACCCATTACCTTATAGCTCGAGGCAGTCAGCTCACCAATGTCCAGGAAAAAAAAACAGAATTGCTCTCGTTTTGTGTCCACAATTCTCACCCGCTTCTGCAATGGATGACGTTGAACAAATCGAAACATTCAACGGCGATGCAACTTCAATCATGATGACGGCAAAGAACGTCGATGAACAATGGGGCTAAATGGGTAGTAGCAGCAGCAGCACAACCCGGCCACCATTTAATGACAAACGATAAAGTTTTGTTTAATTTGTTTTATCGTACGTTTTTTTAATGGTTCCAATTATCCGCTTTTGCCCCATGTTTTTGAACGTGGTGTAATAAAGCGTCCTCACGTGCAGACCTCACATAAAACGCGGTGTGCAACACACTGATTAAATGGTGTTGTATGTATTTTTCACAAACAAAACGTACTATTATGGACAGTACTTTATGAGGATATAGTTGCTGAGTACAGGAAAGGTACAGGATGTTTAACGTTTCACAGGGTAGTAGTGTAAACGTATGGCTAACCTTCAAAGCCCAATCCCAGGCCCGAGATAAAACTGTTATCAAGTTTAAGACATTTAGGGATGCTCTGACCCCTAAAACCCCTAAGTAAACTACCGCACACAAACGGTTCGATTGAGATGTCCCGGCGAGATCTGGGTTCTGACAGTCCCCGCGCCCGGGCATAACCACCACCGAGGGTCGGTAAACGAATGATGCAAACCACATCTGGAAAACAGTCAACGACAATCCCTGTGTGTACCTTGCAAATACGGGACGTTGGAACGTTGGAACGGGTAGGTTTTGTAATAAACTAGGCAGACTTATACATTCAAATCTTCAGTCCCAAACACCGCAGGAGAGCAAAGATTAGGATTTTCGACCGATTAAGATGACTTTGTGACGCACTTTTTTTTTTGGTTTGTTTGTGTTTGAGTAACTTTCTCCGGATATCATTGGTTTTTCGGGTTTTTGGGAACGGTTTTTGTTTGACCAACAGCAAACAACAAGACCCAGAAAATCTGGAACTACTTTGAGGCTTCTACTAACGGTCGTCTTGTGTACACCCGTAACGCAGCACGAACGTACCATGATAACTTCATTATTTCATTTCACCTTTTGCACGATGATGATGTGTCATCGTGTGGTGGACTCTGTTCATTATAAAAGTAGAATCCCCACCAAGATGGGGATGAACAGTGAACCTCTTTTTTGTTTTGTTGGAGCTCAATCCCAATCTTAAGATGACCAACCGTAACGGCGACGAATCGGGTCCGCATAAAAGCGTAACGTCCCGAGCGTACTTACTCTCCCAAGGCCGTCCCATTGGACGGTTCTTGTGCCGGAAATGATGTTACAGACACCAACCCCAAACAAAAAAAAAACAATGTACCTCTAAAGAATCAATTTAAAAATGGAACGAAAATTTACGTGCCATTCACGCACAAGAAGGTGCCACCAGCCAAAGAAGCTGGGGTTCTGCATCGTCCCATGTCATCGGCCCGTTTGTTGATGGTTTTGAATCACCGGGACACGGTCGGCTGAAAACGTGAGATTCTCTCAATTAGATAGTTGCATTCTACCGCTTTTTAATTGAAAACGACAGCTCCAAAAGGAAGGAGGCACTAGACCGGAGGCTCTGGTGGAAGGTGAGTTGATAGCACGATTCTTGGTGGCCTGGTTCGTGGAGCTCCATGTCTGCTGTGGTGGTAGTTCGATGAACTGCATGCCATGTAACCCGATGACCAAACGACTCTCAAGGTAACCACAACAAGGGAGCCAAACATTCCGCACGTAGAAGTCACCGTATGTTATCCACGTTTGTGGAGAATTGATTTTCTTGGGCGGTGCAAGATTTTCATCGAGTTTTCATCTGCTCGGTAAATAAATTCTATTGACCACCCCTTGATGAGAGTTCTACGCCTAGGGCCCACCCACCAAAAAAAATTGAGGCTCGTTAATTGGAATCGCTACACCAAACTTGCCCGATCACGCGTATCGAGCGCTCTGTGTAACGATGCTGTTGATGTTGTTCTTCGTTTACAACGCTTGATTTTTGCTTCCACAAAGAGAGAGAGAGAGATAGAAAAACAGCTCCAAACATCATCCGGTACACTCCGGCCATATCTGTATCTGTAACCTTGCCAAAAAAAACGGCCAAGAAGCTGACTACCGAACCGAGCTATCAATCGCAGATGTGAGCTACACGTTTGATCTCGTGATGTAAGAAGCTTCACGATCGTTAGGAGAGGAGTCCACCATAAAAACACACCTCCAAGAAAGAATCAATTCATCCAAAGCATCGTTCAAACACCTTCAGCCTGCAACACGAGAACAGAGAGGCTGGGAGATGAGAAAGAAGGGGAGAAAAAAACGCTCAGACTCGAAACGGCAAAGTTTTCCTCCACAATGGCGATCTTGATCGCCAACACCGCCCCAAGAACTCAACCCCTAACACACCCATGAAACACCGTTACTGCTAATGAAATAATTCGGAATTTGGGCCTTACCAACTGAGCTTGTGTACCGGACTCTGACTCTTTATTCCGTTTTTTTCCATTGCCCACAGATTAACGTAATTTTTTCCATAGGGCAATTCAGCCCGCCACAGCCCCCGCCTGAACACATTTAAATCATATTGCATAGAAAATGCACCATTACCTTTCTGATGCGCCGTAGAACATAATGGTTCGACTTGCCCCGGTCCATATTTAGGTGCGGATGTGAGAAGGTGGTGAGAAAAAGGTGGTTCGGAATTCTGTCCCGCTTTTTCCAGTGCGTTCAAGGGTTCATTAGGCACAGAGCAGTGTGCCTCACCATGTGAAAATTAAACAGAACCTTGTTTCCGTAGCAATAAGCTTACGCAGAACTAGCCCAACAAAACTTTGAGGAGTCCTCAACCTCAACGCCCTAACAGGCACCTCGCATGGGAGCCAGATTAAGGTGGATAAACAAATGAATAAATAAACTACTTCCGTTTGCTTCTCCCGAAAGAAAAACCAACACACTCCATTCCCGCCACGGGAACCACGTCATCCGACGGGATACGCACTTGTTCCATTTTAGAGCGAGTCTGCTCACAACACACACAACGCAACCTAACTGTGCATTTTTTGTAACGATAAAGCATTACACATTCCAACGCGTTTTCCAACTGGGGGCGATTTGAAACACGAAAACAAACATTCAAGCACAGAAAAGGCGCGACGACGACGACATGGCTGCAAACTTTGAGGAAGCTTTGTAATATTAACAGGAACAGTTCTGTTTTCAGTCTAATCTCGTCATTATGTTGCCATTACGCGCTGCTTGCACTTGTGCGTTCCAATTAAAAATAGATTAACCATCAAATGTGCGTTGCCGCGCTCGTTGCCAATGACGCTTCTTGGCGGTGGCGTTCTAAAGCCCCTCCCCCCCCCCACCCAAATCGGGTGTGGGTGGTAAAGTCGTTACGCTTCCGGTTGTTTGTTGTCGAACTTGTCGAACATCGGCAGCTTCCCTTGAACGGGAAGTGCTTTTTGGGGAAGTCTTGATGACAAGCTTTAAGTGCATGATTGTTTTGGCGTACATTACCCTCTGAAAGCTGAACGTTAATGTTCACTACTGCTCCTACTGCTAAGTGATCTCCAAAACCTGGAGTTGCTTATGGGACCTCAAGTTATTATGGGACCTCGAGTTGGCGTGGGACCTCGAGTTGGCATGGGACCTGGAGTTGGCAAGAGACCTCGCGTTTGCGAGGGTCCTCGTGTTGGAAGGCGCCCTGGAGTTTCCATGCACGGGCCTCTTAGACTAGTCTTCTAAATACGCCGTTCATGTTACGCCAAAGTAGGCAGACAACGATCAAAGCTTTTGTGCAGAGAGCATATTCTGTTGCTGCTACTGCTGCTGGTTTAGGATGATAAATCTTCTTTGAAACTTTTGCTTGTACCACAATGACAAAGGAAGCAATAAACAACTTACCAAACGGTCAAACCAGTTTGTATCGATCGGTTTTCGCGAATCCCGCATAACCTCCAGGAAGAGGATGGAATGCACAGGAAGCCTAGTTTTACAAAAAGCTCCCCCCAACCCAGCTGATGGTACTCGGCTAGGCTCTCAGACTGGCTCAACTGGTAATCCGAACACGGGAATGGACACAGAAAACGCCCGAAATAGGTCACCGCAACGCTGAATGCAAAATTGAATGTTTGTCCGTGTTCCCGGTTTCCTCACTCGACTAGCCACTTATTGGTAACCATAGCGACAAGCAGCCAGCAGCAGCAGCAACGCAACGCAACAAAAAACTGGTGACAAATAATGGTGACCGATGGAAGCGAATGAACGAAAGTGGTGAAAGTGGTGCCAATACAAAATTGTGACCATTCGCGCCGATTCATTCATACGGCCGATTGCAGTAAAATGGAGCAAGCGCGTAAAACTTTTTGGCAATTTGTTTTTCCAACCCTCCCCCGATGTACAGAAAGGTCAACGAAATGTTGGTTCAAAGTGTCCTAAAGCCGCTCGCCACCCACACACACCAACCGCAAAGACTCCAAAAGTGTTTTGATTGTTCGTGCTTTCTTGCCCTGCTTTGGGGACACAAGCGCGCCTCAATGCGGAACGAATTTAGTGAAATAAACAGCGTCACCTCCTCTCAAAGGTCCGACACCGCTGCTCGGTGTGTGCCCTCCTGGTGGGTCTGGGAGCTAACTTACTGTGTTTCATTAAATCGTTCGGTACGGTAGAATATGAATGGGAAAGAAAAGGTATTTTATTTTGGTGAGTAATGGTGAAAATGGGACTACGTTGGCGAAGAGTCAGGATGAAAAGTAAGCCAAAGTCTTGAGGGGGTGGAACATGGCATTGACCGGGTACCGGGTACGATTGTTTGTTGAAGCTATAGCTGGGCCTTACAAACATACAGGGTGTTCAAAGTTTATTTGACAGTTACCTGCGATTGGCTTGATATGCTATTTATTAAAATACTTCAAGATATCCGCCTTCTGCATCGATTACGGTCTCGATCTGGCTCCTTAACCTGGTGGAAGTCCTGGAAAACGTGTCCATAATAAGGGCTGCAAAAAAGGGACTTAGTTTTCTCCACTAATTCCGTCTTGGTGTTGCTAGACGATCGGTTAGTGTCACACTCAACTTCGCCCCCAAAAAAAAAAACTCCTCAAAGAACTAAGATCCGGCGAGTTAGGAGGCCACACATTTGGACTCGCGGTGAAGTCATCAAAATTGTCCACAAACCGTTTTATAGTTTGAGCAGCCGTATAAGAAGGTGCGGAATCCTGATTGGCCTGCCACCCCAAGCCCGCATTTCGATCTTGCAGCACTCGCGCCTTCAAGATCGTCCAAGAAATCCTCGTTGCGAACGCAATCTTGTCGTCAGGAATATTTTTTTCTTCTTGCTACTTCTCCGTAACCGCCATTGGTTGCTTCCATCTCACTCTGGATGGTTTTGAGAACACTGCGAACACTTTAAAATGTCCCAGTCAAGGTCTATTGAATATACAGTTTGATATTCAAAGAAGATTAACCACAAATGAATGCAAAATATCTACCAACGGAACCACCAACTTTTTAAAACAATCTACACACGCATACAATAACATAGCATCGTGTATACGCTTCGGACTCTCATCTGTCATTTTATTTTTCCTTGTTATTTCAAGAGTTGCCAAAACCCTTCTATTACGAGACCTGTACATTCATTAGACCTTGGTTCCAGTTCTGCTTTTCGGTGCGAATCATCATGATGCAAGTGATTCGTTTGCACAATTCGGACGGGTTAGCACATTTTAGTTGCACTTGAATGTTTTTCACCAGTTAGTATACAATGCCCTGTAGACATTTCAAGACAATTGCCTTCAAAATCCACAAGAAACTCCATGCAAGGCTCTAATTTTGTATCACATGTCAAAATGAGGATACTGCTTACGAAATTGAGAGGATTTTGGGGCAATTCGTTCGAAATATCTACGGGGTGTTAGCTTTCGATTGACGTATTGCTTCTGTTGATATATCAAAGCAATCATAGCTTATAAACAGAATCGTAACTGTCAAATTTGCCTCGAACACCCTGTAAATTAGATTTAATTTTGAACGAGAAATACAAAAACAATATCTCACAGATACAGACAGCGAAATTCAAATTTCACCTTCAAACAGCTCAACTTTTCCAGTGACCTTTACCATAAAAAACAGAACAAAATACAAAACAGAAAAAGGCGCATTCATCACGGATTTGCTTTCATTAGCACGGGAAAATCCCTTAAAAGGAACCATTTATTGGGTGGTTTCCGTATGTTTTTTTCTCACCACCCGAAATCACCATATTCAAAACCGCTTTCGCTTCCGATTCCGAGTACACCCGACGACTGTTATCAGATTGGATACGATTCTCACCGGATGAAGTAGTGCTTTTTGCTCAATTTGAAATCATACTCATAACAGTCAGTCAAACTGATTGGCTCCTTAGCGAGACGGAGGTTTGGCAAATGAACCCCAATGTAAAGCTTCAATGCAGCAGGTTGATGTAAAAATCCACACCACACTCTCTCTCTCTCTAATGAGCCTTCGCGTTTTTGTTGCTGTTGCGCCTCTTATTGTACCCCCCCTCGCGGGTGGGATGAAAGAATTTGCTCTCCAAAAATATACCACCTGCTGCCGATGTGGCTATACTTTACCGGTCCATTTTGGGGGCGGGCTACCAGCCCCACATATGGTTTTTCTGTTGTTGTTATTTGGAAAGGTGCATCGATCACCTCTCGGTGCGTTGGAACGCCCAGACCCACCGAGCAAAGTGCCGATATAATTGAAACTGCAGCATCCTCAGCTACTTTCACGGTTGAGCAGGTAGGCGAAGGCTTTTAATAACAAAAAAAAACGCCCCAACACACCCACCCACATCTAATACAATTTCTCTGGCACTTTTCACGCTGCCATGTTTGTTTGGACGATAGCCATGCTCAGTGGCCAATGTTTGCCGAAACCGGTGGAGTTGACGTTGACGTTTGCATTCGGTTTTTGTTAGGTATCTAACGCATCCCCCATTAATGATCAAGCAGATCAAATTTTACATGAGTCACCGGGAGGACCTCTATTGGACCTTAAGCCAAATAAAGAGCTCACCTGGTCTCACTCAGCTATGATCCGTACAGCAGCATCCGCTTGGTCGAAACCTTCAATTCATTACTTTCATTACCAGTCCGGTGCCGTTGTGCCGCATTTGAGGCCCGAAATTAAAACATTACCTAGAGAGCGTTAGAGAGACAACGGGTTGAAAGATGTATCCAAGGGGGTGGAGGCTGTACGTTTCCGAGTCTTCAGAGCCTTGGCCCCAAACTACCAGGTCGACCAGGTCGGGGTCGATCATCTTTTCCACACCGGAGGCTGCGTACACAGACTAAACCCTACTTGGAGGATATGATTGTTTGGGGTCAGAGAGTGTTGTGCCGGAGTAGAAGCGCTCGAAAGTGAAAAGTAGGTTCCCGTTATTAAGCCAAGACCCGTACCACTACCCCCGGTCACGATTTTTCCATAATAATCCCACCGAAATCCGCCCGTGTCGATGGGAAATGAGAAGCCCATCACCGTACTGCACCGGCATCGAGGGCTCTGTGGGTTGTTGGTGTCTTCTACTCAGCACGGATTCGCTATATTGAAATTTTCGTATGACCCAGCATTTCATGGGAATGCTGAACGTAGCCTCGGCTGTGAACTAATTTTTCACACGTTTTTGTTATAGCTGTGCCGCCGCACAATTGATTGTGGGGGAAAGTGAGGGAAGTTTTCTGGCCGGCGGTGAAACGTTTGTTGAGTTCTTTTGTCCCAAGGATACTGCTTACGAAATTGAGAGGATTTTGGGGCAATTCGTTCGAAATATCTACGGGGTGTTAGCTTTCGATTGACGTATTGCTTCTGTTGATATATCAAAGCAATCATAGCTTATAAACAGAATCGTAACTGTCAAATTTGCCTCGAACACCCTGTAAATTAGATTTAATTTTGAACGAGAAATACAAAAACAATATCTCACAGATACAGACAGCGAAATTCAAATTTCACCTTCAAACAGCTCAACTTTTCCAGTGACCTTTACCAAAAAAAGCATTAAAAAAAAACATACAAAAAACGCATTCATCACGGATTTGCTTTCATTAGCAGGGAAAATCCCTTAAAAGGAACCATTTATTGGGTGGTTTCCGTATGCTTTTTTCTCACCACCCGAAATCACCATATTTAAAACCGCTTTCGCTTCCGATTCCGAGTACACCCGACGACTGTTATCAGATCGGATACGATTCTCACCGGATGAAGTAGTGCTTTTTGCTCAATTTGAAATCATACTCATAACAGTCAGTCAAACTGATTGGCTCCTTAGCGAGACGGAGGTTTGGCAAATGAACCCCAATGTAAAGCTTCAATGCAGCAGGTTGATGTAAAAATCCACACCACACTCTCTCTCTCTCTAATGAGCCTTCGCGTTTTTGTTGCTGTTGCGCCTCTTATTGTACCCCCCCTCGCGGGTGGGATGAAAGAATTTGCTCTCCAAAAATATACCACCTGCTGCCGATGTGGCTATACTTTACCGGTCCATTTTGGGGGCGGGCTACCAGCCCCACATATGGTTTTTCTGTTGTTGTTATTTGGAAAGGTGCATCGATCACCTCTCGGTGCGTTGGAACGCCCAGACCCACCGAGCAAAGTGCCGATATAATTGAAACTGCAGCATCCTCAGCTACTTTCACGGTTGAGCAGGTGAGCGCAGGCTTTTAATAACAAAAAAAAACCGCCCCAACACACCCACCCACATCTAATACAATTTCTCTGGCACTTTTCACGCTGCCATGTTTGTTTGGACGATAGCCATGCTCAGTGGCCAATGTTTGCCGAAACCGGTGGAGTTGACGTTGACGTTTGCATTCGGTTTTTGTTAGGTATCTAACGCATCCCCCATTAATGATCAAGCAGATCAAATTTTACATGAGTCACCGGGAGGACCTCTATTGGACCTTAAGCCAAATAAAGAGCTCACCTGGTCTCACTCAGCTATGATCCGTACAGCAGCATCCGCTTGGTCGAAACCTTCAATTCATTACTTTCATTACCAGTCCGGTGCCGTTGTGCCGCATTTGAGGCCCGAAATTAAAACATTACCTAGAGAGCGTTAGAGAGACAACGGGTTGAAAGATGTATCCAAGGGGGTGGAGGCTGTACGTTTCCGAGTCTTCAGAGCCTTGGCCCCAAACTACCAGGTCGACCAGGTCGGGGTCGATCATCTTTTCCACACCGGAGGCTGCGTACACAGACTAAACCCTACTTGGAGGATATGATTGTTTGGGGTCAGAGAGTGTTGTGCCGGAGTAGAAGCGCTCGAAAGTGAAAAGTAGGTTCCCGTTATTAAGCCAAGACCCGTACCACTACCCCCGGTCACGATTTTTCCATAATAATCCCACCGAAATCCGCCCGTGTCGATGGGAAATGAGAAGCCCATCACCGTACTGCACCGGCATCGAGGGCTCTGTGGGTTGTTGGTGTCTTCTACTCAGCACGGATTCGCTATATTGAAATTTTCGTATGACCCAGCATTTCATGGGAATGCTGAACGTAGCCTCGGCTGTGAACTAATTTTTCACACGTTTTTGTTATAGCTGTGCCGCCGCACAATTGATTGTGGGGGAAAGTGAGGGAAGTTTTCTGGCCGGCGGTGAAACGTTTGTTGAGTTCTTTTGTCCCAAAAGAGCCGGCGACAGCGAGGCTGCAAATGAATGTAATGATGAGGTGCCAACCTCCCATCTCTCTACTCTCTCCCCCACCAGGTACGGGTCGGGAGGGAAATCTCTCCATGGTGGAAATCGATTCCGAAAGGCGTTTGCCGAAGGAAAGCAACTCCCGCCAAACATACGCAAAGTGCGCCATTCGCCACTTTCATTCACACGCACACGTCCCACCCATTGTTTTGGTCTCAATCAGTTTGGAAAACTGTGTGCACATACTCCACACACACACACACACACACACACACACTCACATCTTCACATTTCCAATCGACCCGAACCAGAAAAGCGCAAAAGCCAATGTTTACTTTCTCACCAACCCAACAAAACCGTACCGTGCCAGCCAATTTCGCAGTTGTTGTGATCCGAATTCATTTTCGGGACGATCGAACGACCGATCAAAATTTCCCCCCCCCAGTACATCCAGTACAAATTGGCACCTGTTTCTCTTTTAATTTTCTCTCGTTTATGCGTTTCGTCGGCTTTGTTTGGCGCGTTATCAGTGTGTGCCGATTTTGGTTTGTGCCAGGCCAGATTTTCTCCCGCCAAACAGGCGCCTCTAATTGTCCGAATCGAAAATACAAACGCCCGATGTGTGTCGGATGCCGTACCGTCTGCAGAAAATCTACAGTTGGATGCGATTATGATCCCCAACAACCCAACACAACGTTCAACCTTTTCTGTGCTGCGCCTCCTCAACGCCACGATCGTGTTTACGGTAGGCGTTCCAATTTTTCCTGCCCAAGCTGGACTCATCCTTCCCAACAAAATGCCCGAAAAACGAACGATCAATCGTTCATTTAATCGCACGGAACGAACGGCCGATCATCGATCGATCAATTTGTTCGGCCAGGGGAAAAGCAGAGATTAGCCATGTGCAGTAGAAACAGTTAGCAGCACTTAGCTGGCATACTGTGTGTGTGTTGTGGTGTGGTTTTCCACCTCACAGAAGTCAGAAGAAGATAAGATTTTGGTGGTTTGGTTGAGGAATGTTAAGCCTTCCACCAAGTTGGAGAGTCATTCCCCGTGGTGCGAAAATGGCGCACACCTTTTCATCACCGCAACAACTTCCCGGTCGATCGATGCTGTCATCTTTGGCAACTCCATCGGCTCAACGCCGGAAGACAAGTAGAACAACCGATCATGCTGTGCGCAGGATTGTAATCGCTCGCTGATCATCGGATCGGATCGTTTACAGATGCGAGCGCATGGTGTTCCTACACTGTCACTACACGCCTGCTTAACGTGTCTCCCCCAGCGATTTGGCCTTGAGGCATCGACTACTCTGGATGACATACTACAGTCCCGAGCCTTACAAACTGCCGAGCGCCGTACGCTGCGCGCTGCGATCGATTACTTTCCGTTACGTGGCCTAAAAAGCAACATGTAGGCTAAGTCCACCCTGCTGGAGTTCGCCGCCCGGTTCCCCGCTGGGTATGTTTCTTAGCGCGTGAAGTGGAAATGCTCACCACCCTTCGGGAAGCAAATACACAGCCAGCAAAAGAAGGAAGTGTACTGGTTGGAGGCACTCGTACTTTTGTGTGTTCCTCCTTCGTTCTCATTCACCCCCTATTTCAAATCGCATCATGACATCATTTACCATTTGTTGTGGATGGATATCAGCTTCTGGCAAGCCTCAAGAATGAAGGTTTGTTCCGGCAGCTTCAGCTGTCCGGAAAAGGTTTCAACTCCACTCGGCGTGGTTAGCCGAGGAAATTGTGGCTTTCGCGCGCGGTGAAATGGGCAGCCAGCCTGCTTTCTCGCCGGTCTGCGCTCAATCTCTCTCGAACCTCCGGAAAGGTTTCACCCGATCGAATGTCGATTGGTTCAATTATGTCAAGTTCTACTTTGGCCAGGCGCCTCTGGGCCGCCAACATTTTTTTTTTTACCATATGTACGGTTCATCACCATCATCATCATCATCATCATCGCATGATCTTTGGCACCTACCGGCGTGTGTATGTTGTGTCCGATGGCTTTTGCGGCACTGGGGCAGTAGAGTGTGTGTGTGTGTGCCGATCTCCGAAAGGTTAAAAGCCACAAAGACCGCACGCTTCCCGCAAGTCATCGTCGAACAGTGCTGGGCGCCACCGTATGCATTGGTGATGGCGCCCGGGCTCCCACCGTTCTAATTCCGTTTTGCTGTACATGCGTCCGAACTGGTGAAAGGTTACGACGATCCGATACGCTTTTACTGGTGCAGACGCTGGTCCGAAGATGTCGATCCCGAGCCCCGTATAATGGAGGATCGTCATTTCGGCACGAGAATGACAAATCGAAACCCAATTCCACATTTCCTGAGCTTGGGGCAAGTTGGTGGTGTCCCACTGACGACCGCCTGCAAATGGCCCAGTTTCCCTATTTCCTCCAGGTTGCAGCATTCAATCGTGCCCTTCCCGAAACAAGGGATGCCTAATCTTACCATCTCCGGAGCGATCGTTCTGAGGGTAACAACAAGACACTCTAATGGCGTTCCTTTTCCACGTCCACGTTCATTTGTATGCAAAACAAATGCTCTCGGAGCGGCAGTGTGTCCGATGCATCGGGATCGGGGAAGTTGCTACCGGTGTCCCGGTTGCCCTTCGGCCCTCATTCTACGAGCTGGCACGATGAACTTATGCAAATGCGATGATGTTGGCTGGTCTGCTGGCACTGGCACACAATGCAGCCATAATTTTACATACTACTACAGAACGGTCGTCGTTGCTTTCTAGGTCGATGGTGTGACGCGCGAGAAATGCCTAACGCCGTTCTGTTCTGCAGCACGGAGCAGGTTTTTGTAAGGTCCACACGAAAAAGGTCATTACCGTGGTCGGGTGAGAGCTCTCACCTTTACCAGATTACCGCTAGTAACAGCAATAATTACGCTTCCATGCACCGTGTGACTGTACCTGGTACAGTGGCAACCGTTTCCCAAACGTCAATAAACGTCAAACAGTGGTGCTGGAGGCGGAAAAATAGCGACTTGAAGCATAGGAAAATGGCAATTAACACTAACACTGGTATGGAAACGTGCAGTTTTTCCCCATGGCGGATGCAGATTGCAAGGCAAGGATTACAGAGAGCGAGACCCAACAGCCCATCTAATGAAGTCACAGTTGTTCACAAGCTCCGTAACGTGTGCGCTTTTGAAGCACACATTCGCTGCACAATACGTAAATACATCCGCGCCACAAAAGAGGACTTACTAATTGTGTTCTGTGCAATTGAAGATGGACACAACCTTTGAATCCCATCCTCAGCATGGTGTGTTTGACACAATGTACCGGGTGGGGTTAGGTACGCTAGGTACGGAGCTTTTGATTCGTACTGCAAGATATTATTACTTCGCGATGAAACGCGATGAAAGAATGAATAATTAACGCTCAGCCTGTTCGTTCCAGTGATGTGCCAGCCTAGAGAGCCGCGATGCGTATTACGCTTTCCGTTCTTCGCAATAACCAATCTTCTTTCGGACCCGGGAGATTGAACCACCACAGTCAGTGTGCGTTTCTTTCATTTCCTGTGCGGTTAAGTTTCCTGCGAATAGGGGGGGGGGACAGAGAACTGAGTGCTAGAAAGAGCAATAGTTCCATCAAATGACTCAATACGGTGTCTCGAATACAAGGTGAGATGCGTTTCTCGGCCTGATTTGTTGCGCATTCCGCAAGAGAAGCCTGCCGGTGATGACGTTCGTTGCTGTTGTCATCATGAAGACGTCAAGTAGGGCCATAGTTTCATCGCCATAGCTACGAATGATGCGAACAAAACAGCGAGTGTATGAGCTATTACCAACTATTGGAAAAGTCAAGAGTGCTCCACCCGGTGGAACCAAGAAGAATAGAAGGCATCCTCATTACCAATGTTCTTCAATGTTTTTAATAACAACAAACAAGTCCCACCAAAAAGTAATGTCCCGGGGTTGGTAAAGCTCTTTAGCTGCTTCTTCAGCTGACAAACGGCACTCGGTACGGTTGGTTGGTTTCCGCAAATCGTTTCACATCATTCGTCATCCGTCAGCGGAAGTGTTCCACTCCGAGAAAGAAAACGGTCTTCTGCAACTAAAAAAAGCACCACAAAACCACTTACGCCGCTAATGTCTGTCTAATGTTTACAAGATTTCATCCCGGCACGGGACAAACTTCAACAGTGTCAACTACAGGACAAATCCGAATCATGGGATTCGAGTGGACATTCCAATTTGTGGCACTGGGATTGCTGATGCTGTTTGAAGAATCAATCCGTCAACGCTGGCTGGTCATGTTGTGTCTTGTGCTTTAATTTGCTTTTCATCCTGTTCAAAACCGACGACAAAAAACGAATCAAACTTTACTGCATTAGAGCTACATTTCCGCCAATGAAACAGGGCTCCGCAGAGGGGGGGCCAATAAATCTTTGCCTGGGTGCGCGAATTCGTAACCATTTTGTCGGACTGGTCGGCTCGTTCAACCATAACCATAACCTCATTAGTACAAGCGTTTGTTGCGCCGTCCCGAAATGGAAGAGCTACTCATGGTACTCGCTATACGCTATCTCGACAAAAGCTTTAAGTTAAGAGGGATCCACAAAATTTTACACAAGAAAATAAAGAATGTAGGTCACAGGCATTAAACTAAGCGCACCGATTGTATGACACACACACACAGGTGGAGGATTATATTTTACCACGGAGCAAGTTCCCGAAAAAACAAACCCATGCTTCGGAGCATGGAAAAGCTCACCCCTCCATTTCAAAAACCCAGGAGAAAGAGTTTAATTTCCACCTTTTATGCAGCTTAAATTGCACCGGGAAATGAAGGAACTGGAGAAGAATATCATAATTGTCAACGATTTAATCACATAAAAGAGGTAATTTGGAAATGTTGAGCTTTGCTGTTTGAAGTTAAGGAGGAGGTTAAATAGATCTTGCCCTAATTTGATGTCAATTGTCGATGTGAAATGTGTTGTGTCTTGTCACGCGCATACAACAAGGCCCTGCAAAATCTTTCTTTCTGAAGGAAATGCGCTCATGTTCATGTGGTAAATCCATATCTTGCCTCGCTAGAAACCATTGAGCATTATCTCAGGTAAAAGCTGATCTTACGCGAACCCCAAGCGGTGCGAAGAACGGTCGAGAAAGCAAACCGCGGCAACAACAGTTAGGTACAACGGCAAAAAGTGTTCCCTACCTCCGTAACTCATTTTCTTTCCATCGCCCCCCACACACACACACACACACTTGGGCCTTCTTCCACATCTTGCTTTCATCACACGTGGCACATCAACGTGAAGCAGCGTGAATAGACCGCGCGGATGCACCAACCACGATCGCACGGCGCAAGAAAAGCGCAAGAAAGCAAACAGAAACAATCCGCCTGTGGAGCTTTATGTGCTCTATTACTGTGTGTCCCTGTGTCCCGTTCCATACCAAACCATACTAAAACAAGCGCAAACGATCACAAGAACGCAATGCGCTCGCGTTCACTCACTCTTTTCAAGCAAAGTTCCGGCAACTTCCTGGAGTAGGGTTTATATGCCGTGTGGGGAGTTGTAGGTAGTATGTTCTGTGGCTTCACGCAGACACACCACTGAATCATATACAACACGGAACGTACCAAGATAGTTAGCCTGCGCCGTCACGGATTAATCTTTCCGATCTTTCAATCGCTGCCTAACCGCAACACCACTGCGAGGAATGCAAGCGCGAACACTGCACGATTAAGAGACGTCCGTTAGGCTGGCTCGGGACTCTCGGGTCTTTAGCCCCCTCCCCGCCCATTTTGACACATTTTATTTCACGATCAAAAATTTGGTACACTTCCCGAGCCCAACCGCACTAACGAACCGCGCGCCATCAGTGCCGGGCTCTCGATTCCCGTTGGCCATAAAAATTCATCCGGCGGTGAAATAATGCAGGGAAACCGAGGAAAACGGCCCTGCCATCGTGGTGAACTAATTTTTTTAAACTCTACGCGCGCCAGCACGCCAGCATTCATTGTTGTATTGTTGTACGGCTGTGCTAACGAACTGGTGGGAACGTACGGCGGCCTACTGAAGCCCAGCAGCAGCAGCAGCAAGTACCGTTGCCACTGTTGGCCATAAGCAGATTAACCGTCAGCTGGAACGCATGACGGTATTCCGATGGAAACATGAAACAGAATGAAGGTCTAGGCCATCCAGCAGGCGAAGACATCGAATACCCAATATGGCCGATCCCTAAGGATCCCGGGAGATCTATCAATGATGGAAAGTCTAATTACCGTGCACTCTAGCAGGACTGCCGGACCAAATCTGGACAACTTTATCCCAGTATCTCAGCCACGGGAACGGCAAATGCTTTCCCCTTCACCGTAATTACCGAGAATTCACCTCCGGTATGGAACTGGTCTCGTACGAGCTTTCTTTTTCAAGGCAATCAAGTTTTTCTAGTTCCCCGAGCACATTCGTTCTTCATATTTGTTGCTCCCAAACGGGGATATCTTTGTTTCGGGATTAGTGTCTTGCGATCGTCCGGTTGGCCTGCTGGCATTCACACTGTGCGCGCACCTGAACTTGATCATTCCGTCTTCCCCATTTTTGTTGAAATTAGCACAAAATGGTCCCAACGACTGTGTTGTCCAGCCGCTGCGCCGGTGTCTTATATTCCCTTTCTGTTATTACGCTCTTGGTCTGCCCGGTTACAGTTACGCTCGAAACGAGGCACAGTTTTTTTTTTTGTTCCGCAGTAGGAAGTGTCTGCGTGTCGATTACTGACGTGCCCCAGATAATTGTACCGTACCGCCTGTGTGTGTGTGGCAAACGGTGCGAGATAAAACTATTCGTGAACCGGAAGAAGCTCAATTACCAGTTCTGACAAGGACAATTAGTCGTCGAAAATCGTCGTTAGACGATCATGTAGAAAAAAAAACCTTCTTAATTTGCTATCTATCGGCATTTCCTGGGCACGTTTGCGTGTCATTTGAAGAATTAGAAATGCAGAACAAAACCATCGGGCAGCTTCGGGATTTTGCGTCAGCTTCATCAATCTTGAGACGAAACATCCAGGTCAAACCCCCCCCA
>KZ062817.1:48484-60835 GCA_002091835.1 Anopheles maculatus
CCCCCCCCAACGATTCCTATTGGAGGAGCTCTGCCGTATTTCTAGTATGTTTTCGCAAGAACCATCTCGTAGGATTTACGTTTCGCAGATTTCCCGAGATCTCTACCATTTCTACCGTTGTTTCTACGAAAGGAATGTAGAGGATAGCTCCTCACGAAATCGGTTCGTGAGTGTGTGTGTGTGTATCGGTTCTATTAGTTTAGCCTTATTATCATTCGGCCCACTAACTTCACGAGCCTGTTGCCCATTGCTAATTCCAATTTTCCGCCACAGAATTGGGGGGCGATACGATCGATCGTGCCTCACACCCTGAAAGCACCGTGCTTTTGCTGCGTCGTCCGTCGATCAATGTGGTGCATAAATTAAATTAATGATCAATCCACTATTCTCTGACGATCGATCGGCAGATGATGAGTATCGAATTTTATTGAATGTGATTTGGTGGTGGTGCGTTTTGGCAAAGGAAACGAACGATAATCGAGTTTGCAGTTTGCCAAGAAATGCCTTACGATGCTTATCGTTCCGACTTCCGACTCCGGCAAACGACGATGCAAATTTTCGATGTCAATAAACCAAAGCTCGTAAAGCGGACCCTTGTTGTGGCGTACGAAATCGGGCCATCGGATGGTAAGCAAGAGGAGATCAGATACGAGAGTGGAACAGTCAACTTAAACCGAATATATATATTGTACAGATGTGTTTGACGCATTGCTGAATGTCGGTCAATGGTCCAAATGTTGACATCATCTACACCGAAATTCTCATAACGGTGTCCGCGTCCGGGGATATTTCGCATACCACATATGATCTCACCACATGAGGGATGGAAAAGTGTCAACAAATTAAACCTGTCCGGTTCTGTCCGATGGTGGTGAGGAGCTGCTCACACATCATCATTTCAATAAACATGTTCCACCTGATCGGATGGACACAAGACAAACGAGCGCCGTCGGAACGGCGACCATAAACATAAACGGTGGAGATACAATTCCCCATCTCAGGCATAAAATCATAAAACTCAAAATGAAAGCTGGCCTAGCGTCGCTCTACATAATGCGCAATAAAGCTCGGTTGGCACGGCTGACAGTGGCGTAATAAAGTGGAGTTCTTGCATTTGATCACGGACGCCCGGTTTATTGACCGACATTGTAGCGAAGAAAGTATGAAACATTTTCCAAAAGGACCGTTAGTACTACTAATGCTATGACAGGCGGCACTCTGAAGGCATTGAATGCGTGAGGAGTACGTTTGAAGAATGGTACTTTCCAACATCCGACGTTTACGAAGAGGGTTTGGCGCTACAGAATAAAATTATTGGCAAAAGTTCTTATTTCCTGCAATAGAGTTACTTTGCTATAAATAGCCTAGTCTTAAGGCAGGCTCATTACTGCCAGTTATTACAGTTTATGTAATTAGCCAGTGACTAGGCACATTTTAACTATCATTAATCATAGCGAGCTATGGATTTTTTCCGGTTCGGTCACTCCCAAAGAACATCTTCCCATTCACCAAACTGTCGATTAAAGCTCGTGCACTCAACACTAATAACACTATTCATCCGCTAACGTTAACTAATTCTTTCCGTTCCACCTACTCTTGTTTCCATTTGCAGATTGTTCCAGGTTTTCGTGTGCGCATAACTAGCGGGCCAAAAACAACAGCCTACACGATGAAGTGGCGTCCCGCAAACTTACTACTATTTGCCGTCTGCTTCCTGGCGGCGGCCCAACAACAGCTCGTACAGGCTCGTGTAGCCTTCGAGAAGCTAACCGACTATGACTTCCAGGGTACGACGTACTATAGCGTCAAAAATTTGTCACTGTACGAGTGTCAAGGTTGGTGCCGGGAAGAACCGGACTGCCAGGCAGCTGCGTTCAGGTATGCAATCGCTTCTACGCCATCACTCACTCTACTCCACTAACGTCACGCTGTTGGTGTTTTTTCCGCGCACAGCTTCGTCGTGAATCCGCTAACCCCTGCCCAGGAGACTCTGTGCCAGCTGCAGAACGTAACGGCAGCCAACAACCCGGCCAGCACACCGCAGCGTTCGTCCAGCATGTACTACATGGTGAAGCTGCAGTTACGGTCCGAGAACGCTTGCCAGCGGCCATGGAATTTTGAGCGCGTACCGAACAAAATCATCCGCGGCCTGGACAACGCACTCATCTACACCAGCACGAAGGAAGCCTGCCTGTCGGCGTGCCTGAACGAGAAGCGTTTCATCTGCCGGTCGGTCGAGTACGACTACAACAACATGAAGTGTGTGCTGAGTGATTCGGATCGCCGATCCGTCGGTCAGTTTGTGCAGCTCGTCGATGCGCAGGGGGTCGACTATTTCGAGAACCTTTGCCTAAAACCAAGCCAAGCGTGTAAGTTTAACCGCCAGTTCCAGCTGCCCCGCATTGGCGTGTCGGACGACAAGGTGTCCCAGTATGTGGGGCTGCACTACTACACCGACAAGGAGCTGCAGGTGACGTCCGATACGGCGTGCAAGCTGGCTTGCGAAATCGAAAGCGAGTTCCTGTGCCGTTCGTTCCTGTACCTGGGCCAACCAACCGGTTCCCAGTACAACTGTCGGCTGTACCATCTCGATCACAAGTCGCTACCCGATGGACCCTCGACCTACCTGAACGGTGAACGACCGCTGATCGATGTCGGTGAGCCGAGTGGCGATTACTTTGAGAACATCTGCGAAAGTAAGTGGGAAATGGTAGTGCGGAAATGAATTTCTACTCAAAACACCCGTTCGTTTATTATTGTAGAGCAATCAAACCAGGCTGAAAATACGCTGCCCGTTGTGTTTGACACCGTTGAGGATCCGGCCGTTAACAACCTCACCCGAAACGATGCTAACTGCGATAAGACTGGAACTTGTTATGATGGTAATCAAAACATTCTACTGTCAAACTCCTTGATAAGTTCTATGGTAAAATGGTTACTTATGAAAACATCTATCCTTCCACAGTATCGGTACACTGCAAGGACACCCGTATTGCTGTGCAAGTGCGCACCAACAAACCGTTCAATGGGCGTATCTACGCACTGGGACGCTCGGAGACCTGTAACATCGATGTCATCAATTCGGACACCTTCCGGCTGGATCTAACCATGGGTGGACAGGATTGTAACACACAGAGCGCGGTAAGAGGCTCCACTCTACAATAATCAATCCCCAATTTAACGTCGTCCCTTTTACGTCTTACAGACCGGCATCTACAGTAACACCGTTGTCCTGCAGCACCATTCGGTCGTGATGACGAAGGCGGACAAAATCTACAAGGTCAAGTGTACGTACGACATGAGCTCGAAGAACATTTCGTTCGGCATGTTGCCGATCCGTGATCCGGAGATGATTCACATCAACTCATCGCCGGAAGCACCGCCGCCAAGAATCCGCATTCTGGATGCACGTGCCCGCGAGGTCGAAACCGTACGCATCGGAGACCGTTTGACGTTCCGTATCGAAATTCCCGAGGACAGTAAGTGTTCGGCCAGAGTATCCAACTGTCGACAGCTTTATCGCTCATATCCGATATGTTTTTTCTCCGTTTCATACTAGCTCCCTACGGTATCTTCGCACGATCGTGCGTTGCCATGGCAAAGGATTCCAAGAGCACGTTCCAGATCATCGACGACGATGGTTGTCCGGTCGATCCGAGCATCTTCCCAGCCTTCACCCAGGACGGCAATGCGCTGCAATCGATTTACGAAGCGTTCCGCTTCACCGAGAGCTACGGTGTGATCTTCCAGTGTAACGTCAAGTACTGTTTGGGTCCGTGTGAACCGGCCGTTTGCGAGTGGGGACGCGATTCCGTTGAATCCTGGGGCAGAAAGCGTCGTTCCGTTACGGCCACGTAAGTATCCTACCTCTTTTTGCCAATCAAATATGTAATCCAGGCTCTTATCGAGTACCCACTTGGCCGTTTCTTCTAGCAATGACACCGTCGAGGAGGAAGAGGACATGAACATCTCGCAGGAGATCTTGGTGTTGGACTTTGGTGATGAGAAAAACCGTGACTTCCTGCGTAGCGAAGCTAGCACAGACTTTGGCAGAGGTAAGATCGCTTTGCAAATTCGGATAGGCTCTTTTCGCCGCTTATTAACCACGAGTTTCGTTTTTATCTACGCAATTGCAGATAAGACTGTCACCATCATTGAACCGTGCCCAACGAAGACGTCGGTACTTGCGCTGGCCGTCACCTGTGCGCTGATGGTGTTGGTCTACCTATCGACCCTGTTCTGCTACTACATGAAGAAGTGGATGCAACCGCACAAAGTCATGGCATAGAAAGGGAGCGCGCTGTAAAAACCGTGCCCCCGATACCATACAAGGATCCAAGGCTGCTCCATGCTGAGGCGCGGCAACCGGTGGTAACAACGAACGAATCCTGTTTCTGTTCGTTCCGAATGCTGCTAGCCGTTGGTTGCCAGAAAACCAGTACTGGTGGATCATTCTCCCATCCCATCCTTCCCAAGACCACAAAGACAGTAGTGAAAAAGCGTAGGAAAGCGAACCTCCCCTAGGGGGATGGTGTTGTGTTTTTACTATTTATTATGTATTTCCTTTTTGTTTTTAAATTCGGAAACACATCACATTATCTCGAGCATTGTTTGCGTATCCACCACCCCTAGAAGATCATCGAATCATCGATAGTAAATCACACGCCCACTTTTCTTCAGGATAATAATTAGTAGCGTTAGGAAAATAATTAGTACACATGTGCAACAAACATCTCAGCATCACCACGACACAGAACAACCAACAGCACCGTCGCAATGGGTCGCAACGTAAGGCCACAATCTCACATCACCTCATCATTGTTGCTCATCCATCCATCCCCAACCATAATTAGCTCTTCTAACGCTAACGAGATTGTTTACGGGGCGGACGGGGGTCAAAAAAAACATCACACCACTACACGCAGCATACTAGGATAATTCGTAACTAGGGAAACGGATGTCGCGGTAGATAATTAACAGTAGTAATTGCGAATCAAAAACGCATAGTAGCCCCACAGGCGACAATCTCTTTATACAATCTATTCACACTTTCTATTGAGTTTCCGATTTGACGATGTAAGCGGGCACAGCACAGGCACGGGAAGCTAAGTGCCTGCTGTGTGGCACCTACCACTACCTCAGGTTCTGGTGAGCAGCAGATGTCTGGTGGTAGTAAGTTTAGTATATGAAAGTTGTTGTTTTTTTTGCCCACGGTGTGCCACAGCATCCGACAACTGTGCAGCATACGGTGGTAGTACCCGGCGCCGCCTGCCTAGATCGAACAAATCGTTAACTTTAAATAGAGATTGGAAACAATTATTTATTGAAACAACACGACGACGCATCATACGAAACAATCCCACGCCCACACTTCTACTTTAAAGTTATTTATTTTCGAGTAATGGAAACGAAGCATGTGCAGAAACGGAATGCCATGCCATGCAGAGGGAACACACACACACGGAATAGCATTGCGGTGAAAAGGATTTAACACATTTTTGCAACGACACATTACACAAGTGAGACAGGCATATGTGTAGTGAATGGGATAGAAGCTAGAACTGCAGTGTGTGCGGGACGGCGCGTTGAACCGGAAGCGGTTGACGAGGTAAAACGCAAACACGTAATTTATTTTATAATTATAATCCATTATCACGCTCATTCCCATCTAGCAAGATTTTTTATCATCACTATCATCATCTCACACACACACGCACACGACGGTGTTACGTACAATCTTTGGGGCATACACTCTTCCGGGCGTTTTACAATACAATACAAAAGATTTATGTCATCACATACATGGGCGGCTTAGCTAGCTGGTGGCGCACAATTCTATAAATAATTCCCCTTTTCGTCACCACACCCAAAGTAACGCCAGCACCACTGTTTAGTTCCATTTTTGCGTTCCACATAGCGTATACTTTAACTATTTAACGAGCAAACAACAGTATCAACAGACGGACACGACGGCGTTACACGGACACGTTTTCGTCCGTCGATGAATGCTTATTTTATGTGTAAATAATTTTATCGAACGACAGGTCCATTCAGATGCTGCATGATTGGAATAATAAACGTAAATAAACGAAAAAAAACGTTAAATTGATTTAAAGCTTTTGCTAAAAGCATAATATACCGAAATTAAATCGTATTGGGGAAAGAAGATCACATGAAACAGCTGTCGTACAACACAGTCAGGACCGGGGGATATCATGTCCCATCCGTTTCGTATCCCCGCGTACGCAGAATTGAATAACAAACTACAGGTAAATGAATATACTAAAGGAAACCGTAACTTCGGGTGGCCAACCCTTATTCTTCTTTCTTGGCCTGCACCTAGGAAGCACGTCCTAATAGACATGGCCTGGTGTCTGACTCCCCTTATCTCCCTGAGGTCTGACTCCACTTGATCCAGCCAACGAGCTCGCTGTGCTCCTCAACGTCCCGAACGGGTCGCTGACGAGCAACTTCCTTCTGGCAGGGCATGAGTCCAGCATCCTCATCACGTACCTCAACCAGCGTATCCTTTGGACTTTGGCAACCGTCAGGATGTCTGCATCGCCAAACAGCTCTGCTAGAGCTCTTGGTTCATTCTCCTTCTCCACACGCCCTGCTCGCACACACCGCCAAGGATTCGTGCCCTTAAAAGATGACTACCGGCCGTATCAGTTTACAATATATGGCGCATTTCGTGCATTTTTTTAGTCTTCTGGATCACAGGAGTTTGTGGAGCCCTTAGCAATATATAACTGAATTTAGCTGCTTACGTTGTTATCCGAAGTTACGATCGTGCCAAGGTAGCAAAACTCCTCTAACTACCTCAAGACGACGTCATTATCTTCGTCACATTGATCCTCAATCCCATCCTATCGGTCTCGCGTTACAGTCGGGCCTCGCACAACGCCGCAGATGTCAGCCCATTGATGTCGATGTCATCCGCGAAGCCAAGGAACCAAGGAGAGACCGGGAAAAATCGTGCCCCTGATATCGAAGCCCGCGCACTTCGCATGACACACAGGAAAAAAACAGCCCATGAAACGCTAATCGTAGCTACGGATTCCAAGGACTATGTCCGTATGGATTACACGATTAAACTTTTTCGAAATAAACGGCGAACACACACAGGAAGCTGCTAAACAAAACACTAGCTCATTAGACGGTTCAATGATTACTGAGTCCAACGTATCGCATGGCTATTCGAATTAAAGTTGTATGGCCTACTCAGTTATTTTCTTTTCAACTGTCATTCGTACAATGTTGGTAAGCTTGACCGAAATTCTAAAAAAAAAATGTATCGCTTTGAACTAATCTTCATCACTAGATTGTTCCTGTTTAATGACCAAAATTGTGAGAACTGAAATTGTTACCCATGAGAGCAAAAATTGTCTCATGAGAATTCAGTATGCTCCAGCAAAGAATCGTCGGTACACAACGCATTCCAGTGTTTGCATCCACTATGTCTGGTCTGGTCTTTCTTGTGCTAGAAAAGTGAGATAGGCCACGCCACTGCGCCTTGATACTTGATTGGATAACAGCAGCTCGGCGGATTAAAAGAAAAAAAAATGTGACTATTTAAATTACTGCATTACTAATTCATTGATTTATTGTTTTTTTTTTGTTTTGTTTACCTTTTTAAAGATGCCTTGACGTATCTACCACACTAAATATGTTAATAGCTCTCTTTCTGCCTTTTTTCTTACATCCATCCATCCTGCCTCTCTCAAACTCTTTCACCTCATTCGCCCCCGTACTGGTTCTATCTATATGTAGTTTCCTTGTATTTAGCAAATCATTACACGCATTACCTATACAAATATGACGGCAAGAAAAAAAGCAAGGAAAACCGCGAAATGAGTCGTCAAAAACCGTACAACATAAAAGTAAAGAATGAACTATTCAAAAGGAACTACGTACGATCGATACTGCGAAATCTAGTAAATATCAAACAGCATTTGTAGCGTTTGCAGCTTAGAATTGTCATTAACCTAAATACAAGAATCACAACGATTCCATGGCTTTGGTAGTGTAGCGTGGATAGACAAACTATATGATTCACACACAGAATGATTATTCGTAACCTGCTGTTGTAATGCTCCTTATATCATTGATTTCGATAAAACGGCCTGTACAAATGTTACTATAAAAACGAACGAGGGAGAAGGTTATAAAACTAAAATCACTCGAACCTCTAATTAACGGATAAATTATTTTCGCACTAACGAACATCGTGATGGTATGGAGTTGTATTAGAAGCTTTCCTTAGTTTCGGTTCTGTGACCAACACACACAAGGGTAAACCGATGTTGTTTTTGTGATTTTAATATCGTCTAGTCCGTGTAAAACAGCAGCCAAATATGTCTAAGCTAAAAGTATGGTAAAGTTTTTTTTTCCTAAAACCGAATGGCAACCGTTCCTAATGTAAAGCTTGCTCTCTCCTAGCCACTTATTGTACTAATAGAAAAATAAAATCGGTGGCAACTAAATATGGCATACATGTATGATTTGTTGTGGTTTTTTTTAATACTAAACATATGATCGTCCTGTTCTGTCGTCCTTTCCTTGTCTCAACCGAAAATATGAAACTATTTAAACCTAAAGGACTAATCTCTTGTTAGCACAGAAGCATTCTTAAGCTAGCTTTCACACAAACACCAACAAAAAAAACACATGCATATTAATACATACAAGGCTTTTCCAAATGTTTCCAGCTGACCTTTTCATATCGCCGAACGGGTGCCTCGCGTCATTTGTGCATTTTTTGCCGGCAACAACCGTGTTCGTTTGTGCTTTTTGTGACCATTCGCAAGGAACCATTTTCCAATCATCGTGTCGTTTTCATTTGCTTGTGTAATTTAGAAACACACAACTAACCTTATTAACTCATTGCTTGTCATGCACACTTAGGTAATCACACTTGCGCCACACTTATTGCAACATTTTTCAAATAAAACTGATCAAACGGCGTCGGCTTCACACACACACACACGTGTGTACGCATGAAGCAAACACAGGAGACATCGCTACAACTCTCTTTTTGTCCCTTATATTCGCGTGTGTGATATGGCGACGCATGTTTAGGGACATGCGGCAAAGAAGCTGCTACCACCCTCCTCTATGCCTATCTCTACCTCTACCACCTCCTATTTTTGGTACAATTTCGATTCGGGCCTGCGTTTTCCCCCCCTAAATTCTGCAAAAATCATTTCGCACTTCTTCGGCGTGTAAATGTACAATCAAATGGTCAGCTCCTGATTGTTTCCCCATGTATGAGTGAGCTTTTGTGTACGCCTCAAATGGAAGGAAACAACAAACAGTGTGGTTCCCCGTTACATTAACTATCGAATCCTCCTCTTTCTACAACCTTCTGCAAATTATCTAGTGGTATATAGAAAAATAAATAAATAGTACATCATCTCGTTCGCTCACATTTTACAATTCTTATACCCAACCATCCGTCCCCTAATGCGAAATATCTATAATTTTGTAAACGATCGTCATCACGGGCCATCATGCACCATTTTGTGCATGAGTGGAACGACCGCATACCGTCTGCCATCTGCGAATCCAATGTCAAATGTCATTTTGACGTGTTGTCCTTACTCCACCTGCCGATAGCGACATTTGGCCGTATTGCACCGACAAATCAGCGAGCCGCGCTTTACCATCCAGAACTTTTCCCCATAATCGAAGCTGAAATATGAATTCAAATGAAATGAAGCTTCGGTGCAATGTGATGTTAATTCTGTATCCATTACCATATTTCTTCCTGAGCATCGATGTCACGACAGGCAAACAGGGCCACTCGTGGATGTCGCTGATCGTTATGGTCATAGTACACGGACACGGGTGACACGTTTGGTTGACAGGAATGATTAAAGAAGCGGCTCACATTCCCGTACGCGCTGGCATCGATGCAAAACTGTGTATTTACCACCCAAAGCAACAAAAAACACACATTAAATAAAACGTTTCTCTTCCAAGTTGGCTTATACTTACACCATTGCCAAGATCGAACAGGTAACTATCGTCCAACCGATGGTTGGCGGCTTCATCCGACAGTATCTCCCCGACATACTCCACCAAAAAGCTACCCTTCGGTATGGGCAGCATCGTACGTACGCCCCAAGCTTTCCCCGGGATGTAGGACAGCTGCAGCGGTAGGTCGAGACCGTGCTGTGCGACCCGATTGCGGCACAACATCCGATTGCAGTCGCACAAATCGCCACACTCGATGACGGTCGGTGGATCGAGGTAGTTAAAATCAGCCACCAACCGGCCATCGTTTGTATACCAGGTACGTTCGGAACAGAGGCACTCCGATTCAGTCGATGTGCAGCAGCTACTGACAAACCGGGAAGGATGCGCGCATGGAAAGAGAGAAAAAAAAGGAAGCAGTACTTTGCTAGTCTTAGAGAGGGGGCGCACAAATCTAGTCCATCACCATCTTACCTATCCACACAGGTGCAGACGGGCATCTGGCGTGCATCGGGTTCAATTGTGATGCGAGAATCTAGCTGTACATTGCTCTGGATGTACTTAAACTTCGGCACCGAAAGCTGTCGCTCGTTGGCACTCCTGGCATAGTACACGACCTGTATCGGGTGGCGTTCCCGACCGTTGGATATATCGCTGCAATTTAAATTTGCGAATAAGTAGTAAGACTCTATAGAATCATGTCCATTTATATCCGTTTCCATACCTGCATAGTATGTGTGTTTCTTTCAGGTTGTTTGACAGACTGCGCATTTTTACGTTCGCCGCTATAATATTTGCACATTCACTGTTCGGATCCTCGATTATGTCCTGTGGCAGCTCGCTGGAAGTGTTGCGAATATTCAACGAGGCACCCATCGCTAGCAGTACCACACAAATTTCTGCATGGCCCTGGCGGCAGGCGATATGTCTGAAGGTAAAAATAAAATTCATTATTTATTAATACAGTTAAATTGTATTGTCCTTTCCGATTCTAAATTGAAAAATGACTGCATTCCAATGAAGAAGGACTGCCAATGATCACAAAAAGAATTGTACAAAACAAGCGACGAAACTTTCCACTATTTGTTTGCAATGTGGCTCGAATGGCAAAAGGTTCTATGATAAATTGTGATCCTGAAGACGATCTAAATCCAACCCCTCATCCTGCGCATCACTTACAGTGGTGTCTCCCCGTTGGTATTCTGCAGATTCGGATTACAATCTTTGGTCATCAGCAGATACAGCGTATCAGAACAGCCAGACAGGGACGCCCAGTGCAGGGATGTGTTGTTCAGCCGATCGCACACATTCACATCCGCTCCGATCGAGATCAGCTGCTCGACCGTCTGCTTGTGGCGATTCTCAGCCGCCCAAGCCAATGCCGTCCACCGTCCATTGTCGACCGCATTCACGAAAGCCATCAGATCACGGGCGGTCAATCGTTGCCGGGCACACTCCAGTATCGTACGTACGGCGTCGTGTTGCCCAAGCTTGGCAGCGACGTGCAGCACCGTCATACCGTAAGGACCTTTGTGCGTTGCGTCGGCCCCACTGTCCAACAGCAGCTTAACGATATCGCACTTCGAACCAGCTACCGCACACATTACTGCCGTACGCAGCTCCCGATCCACTATGTTTAGGTAATCCACCGAGCGGGCACGGCACATGATAAGGTAGGCCATTGCAAGCGTACCGTGGTGACACACTACATGCAAACAGGTACCATGTTGATACTCTCGAAACCGTGTCTCAATATCGAATCCGGAGGCTATGAAAAAGAAATAAGAAAGTTAGGGAAAAATTAATTCAGATACAAGGTACACATCTACTTCCGATTACAACTTACTGATAATCTCCGAAACACGCGCATCATCCTTCTTTGTGCAAACCGCATACGAAAAGTCTTTCACAGTAAAACGATTCTTCATCCCGGATGATGTACCGGCAGTGCTGTCTCTAGTGGCACTAACCCTACCAGCACTGCTAGAGGCCGTTGTTGCGTGCGAAGTATTGCCACCACCACTACCATTTGTGGTACTGTGATCTACCGCGAGCATATTCTTCAAACTTCTCGGTACCAGCGATTTGACGGTCGTACGGAAACTCTCACTAACGTTGGACGATCCACTGGCACCATTCGCTTTGTGGCCATCAGTTTTCGAAACTGTCATTTTTGCAGGTTTTCTACACGAGAGAGAGAGAAAAAGAGAGAAAAATTGGTATATTATTAACTAATATTCATCGTACATAGATAGTGTCGCAAAAGGCACACTTACACTATACTTTTCCGCGAAGGCAGTAGCACCGGAGGTGAGGTGAGCTGAATGTTCACCTCGATCTCCCTGTTCGGGCCTTCCTGGTTGCAGTGAGGGC